>CAJDSM010046398.1:0-15546 GCA_903981925.1 Ostrea lurida | reverse complement strand
GAAATGCCTTTAACGCAGCTAGTTCGAGCTTGTAAATGTGCAGAAAGATGCAAAACACTGTGGTTGAGCAAATGTCATTTATTTACTGCAAAATAAATGACGAAGTAAAATACGGCATAAAATAAGTAAGTTGAACAAAGTGAATATAAACTAATGACTAGAAATAGTTGACCAGGGATTTCACAAAACATGACAAATAATGATGAGTATAAGTAAAACATGACAAATAATGATGAGTATAAACATATCAAATAGTGCGTCTATATTAAACGCCTGGAATTCCGATAGACGTGAAAGTGGAATGTAAATGTAAGAATGCGCATTAAAGATGGCTGATGAGGTTCAGATTAATTTTCTAACAAGACGCAGACGTATTTCACTACCAAGCCTCGCTAATCATATTGTAGTCTTATTTTCTGAGCTACTGATAGTTTGGTCGTAACAATGGTTAAGGATTAAGGACGATTAAATCGATATTAGTTAACCAGAATCAAAAATATATAGTTAAACTGCCGGTCCTGTCTTTTGAAATGGATATAATTATTCCAATCCCACATCTTGAATGAATATAAATACTCCATCGATACAATATGTATAAAACACCGCCGGATACCCGCGGCTTCCAACCACGATGTTACACATTCTATTCGACACACATTGTTCTGTCTCAATTTCAACATTAAAGGAGGCTTCTAGATGATTGAGCTTTTATCTGACGTTGAACTTTGAATCCCATTCTCGTTGTTATGGCTAATCGAAATTCAGTATTGGCGGGCTGATGTTTTCATAGTTAGTGTTAAACATGACGGCTAGCTTTACATTATGAAGCATCCAAAACCAATCAGAACACGGTTCATAAGTCTATTTTCTGTATCATTTAGGAAATCGCTTAAACATTTTGTTTTCAAACTCGGAATTGAAAGAATGGTTTTTCACTCAAACATGAAAACGGGAATAGACCAGTGATTAGGATTATATTGGATTGAGGAAATATTTCCTGATGTCGACGATTCGGACGAAGAAAAGCGAAATCCGCTTTCCGGGAGACATGTCTGCTGTGTTTTATATTCCAGTATTCTTGAATGCTGAGATTCTACAAATCCCCATACTGAGAATTATATTCTGTTACAAATCCATTTAGGTTGATAATTGATATAGAAATGCGTTTCCGATCTCAAGAATGAGACTGTCAACCTCCGTAATTTCAGACACTCTCTTGTGGTGAAGTAAAGCATGAAGTATTTCAAAGATTTCCAAAATCGACATGCCGCAGTAACTAGAAACCAACGGCAAATCAAAACGTTAAAAACAATCCGCTAAATTCAGAGTCTGTCAAAACTACGACAACGCATTTTCACTTCGCAGAATACGATAATTTCACAAAATTTTGTAAAGCCGTTTTACTATTTATTAACCCCCCCCCTCCCCAGATATCTCTTTAACAAAATGAGATATCTCGAATGAGATATTTCTTCAAGGCAAAGAGATAACTCTCTAACTTAGAAAGAAACGTGAAGCGATATATCTCAAAACCCTGACAGATTTTAGGAAAGCGATATCTCTCTAACTTTGCAAGACATCGACCTTCGCCATTCAAGTAACGTAATATCAAAGATAATGCTAAACACCAAAATATGTTTGGCAAAATAATTGTAAATTCACATTTTCCAATGAAATATTTCTTTACGTCTGCTCTTCAAGAGCGCAAAGCTGATGTCTGCATCGCTTCATACATGACTTCCGCCATGTTGGACGGTTTGGGGCGGGCTTGATCCCCTATTGTAGCCCCGCCCTACATCCCGGAACATGCTTCATCTTCACTATAAAAACACCCCTGGTTCCCAGAATTCCTCTTGTATTTTACGCTATAGCCAAATCATAATTTGAAACAGGATTGGTAGCATCCCAATTCCATAGATGTGCACGCCTTTGGAATTTTCGTGTTTATCCTGGAAGCCAAAGAGGGCTAAAATACGACTTTTTTTCGACAAAAACATAAACAAATCATAATTCCTAAAACTCCTCTTACATTTTATGCACAAGCCAAATCACCTTTTTAGAAGGCGATGTCCTATAGATGTGCAATAAGGTGACAGAATTTTCAATTTCACCCTGGGGGGCAAGTAGTGAATGAAATCGACGTTTTCCCATAGAAAACCCTGTTTTCATGAACCCTTACATTTCATGCGAAGCCAAATAATCTTTTGGGGGATGATTGGTGGTGTCCTATATATGTACAATAAGTTTTCGGAAGGAGGGATGACCATTCCTTTGAACAATTCTGAATCCCATTTATCCATTTAAACTCTGTACTAAGTGTAGTTGTTTAGCCCAGTGGTTCTACAGAAGAAATCGAAAATGTGTAGTAAAGATAATTTTGATCTTACAGTTCAGGTGAACTAAAAACTCAAAAATGAAGAAAAATTTGTAAATCAACAGAGTGGACTTATTCTTGGTCAAAACCAAGACTTACATCACTGTACACGACTATAACATCCTACACAGAGGGGGAATACCACTGTTGGCAGCATCCTTACGCGCGATCACCCACGGTCCTAGAGCCATGTATAATACGCGAACACTCGCTCCCACCACCTGGTGCTTGATTTACCAATAGAATGGCTGAGATTGAACTTTTTCTATTGGCAATTTTTATAATGACGACGGAGGCTCACTAACGAGTTATCATGAAGAGCCAAATAGTTCAGCCTGATTTGTAATCTTTCATTAAATCCCATCGATGTGATTAGCGACGGCATCAAGTATTGATAGTTTTCACTGCGATGTAAAGCCTATGCTATTGCTTCACGCACTGTACCTATTAGCACTTCGTGTATTTTTCTGTGATCAATGCTTAAGAAAACTTTGGTTTCTTCAAAATTCATTACGGCAGATTTTTTAAAAGACATCAGTGAAAACTTCAGAGATTTTTTTTTAGGTCTACAAAAAGTTCTTGTTCATATATCACCACCCGGAGAAAATAATACTAATCTTGTTGGGAATGCTATGATTGTATTAATGATGTGCTTAAACAAGAGGCCCATTGGCCACATTGCTCACATGAATGACCGTGGCACTACCATTATTCAACAGTGATGATTTTTAGAAGAATTTTTGTTTATCTTTATTCCTGTGAATTTTTTTTCCACCCCATATTGTTGTCTCAACCTTGCACAGAAGGATCACAGCGCGTAACTGAAAATGATTCATATAGCACAGGCATGCCTCAAAAACAATATGACCTTGACGATATGATCTTGTTGTTCTGGATGAGAGAAAAAATATTGTCATAAGAAATCTATATACAAAATATAAAAAACAAATTAAAGTTCTATCTTCAGGACATATTGAATATGTATCATTTTAAAAAGTAAGTCAAGGTTGGGGTCACGAGTTCCAAATATAAGTAATAGCAAGGTCTTGCCATAAGAAAGTCCTGCTTAAAATAGTTTAAGATATATTGAAAAGATTTTGCTGTCTTAAAAGTAGGTCAAACTTTGAGTTCAAGGTACCAAAGTTGAAAGCTATGATATAAAGTAAAAGGTTTTGCTATAGGAGGTATTTCTTTACATAATATGAAAGATCAACCTTGAATAGTTTAGGAAATATTGTATATGTTGATTTTTCCTTAAAAGTGTGTCAACTTCCAGCACATGATCACACACCTTTGCATTAAATGGTCTTGCTGTAAGAATGCAAAAGCTCTAGCTTATATAGTTCATGAAATATCTTTAAAGAATTTTCCTATACTTCAGCAATATGTAAACTTTGATCTCCTTCAATGGCCCCACCCTCTCCCCTGAGGTCATTTTTGGACAAACATACTCTATGTCAGGAAGCTTTCGTGTAAATTTCAAGTTTTCTGACTCAGTAGTTCTTGAAAAGAAAAAAAAATTATATGACCTCACCCTACTTTTGAATTTTCCCTTCTAAAGGGAACGTGGACAATCATTCGAACAAACTTGAAATCCCTTCACCAAAGGATGGTTTGTGCCAAGTTTGGTTGAAATTCACCGAGTGGTTCTGGAGAAGAATTTCCTATATATCAACATGTAAAAATTTGATCCCCTATTGTGGCCCCTACCCTACCCCTGGGAACCAGGATCTGTAGATTAACTTAAGTTTACTCTCTCAAGAAGCTTTCAGGTAAATCTGCACTCTTCTGGTCCAGTGGTTCTTGAGAAGTTTTTAAAAAATGATTTTCCCTATATAATGGCATGTAAAACTTTGATCCCCTAATGTGGCCTCATCATACTCCCAGGGGTCATGATTTGAACAAACTTGAATCTCCCACTATGTCAATTTTCAGCTTTTCTAGTCCAGTGGTTCTTGNGTCAATTTTCAGCTTTTCTAGTCCATTGGTTCTTGATAAAAAGATTTTTAAACAACACAACCCTATTTTTGCATTTTTGTGAATATATCCCCTTTGATATATCTGGTCCTTCATTTGAACAAACTTGAATCCCCTTCACCTAAGGATGATTTGTACTAAGTTTGACTGAAATTGGCCCTGTGGTTCTGGAGGAACATGATTTCCCCCCTTATATCAGCATGTAAAGCCGTGGCCCTACCCTATCCCATGGGGACGTGATCTGAACAAGTTTGAATCTATTCCATATAAGAATATCCTTTCTTCTGGTCCANAATCGTGGCCCTACCCTATCCCATGGGGACATGATCTGAACAAGTTTGAATCTACTCCATATAAGAATATCCTTTCTTCTGGTCCAATGGTTCTTGAGATGATTTTCAACGATTCTCCCTATATAATCCCATGTAAAACTTTGATATCCTATTGTAGCCCACCCTACCCCTGGAGGTCATGATTTGAACAAACTTGAAATTTCCACCATATCAGGATGCTTTCTAGGGCTGTGCGATAATACCGGATTCCGATATATTGCGATTCATTAATAAAAAAATATCGTATCGCGATACGTTTTTTCAATACCGGTATATCGGCGATGATGTTCCAGGCTAGGAATTTACGTTCAGCTTGAGATTGCTCACATTAAATGTTACGTTTAATATGAATGAAACATTTCTGTGATTGTTCTTAAACACTTAAGACATAGTTTTTCTACTTTCAATAGAGAAATGGAGTTAAGCAACAAAGTCTTTATTTCTTATTTTTCATATATTCTGCATAGAATCAACCTCATAGTCAATGAAATACGAGAAAAGGTTTGTTGATTTTCTACTTTGAAAATATTGCAATACATATCGCAGTACATTTGAAAATATCGCAATATATCGCGATACGAAAATACACCCGATACGCAGCCCTAAATTGCTTTTCATAATGAATTTCAGCTTTTCTGGCCCAGTGGCTCTTGAAGAAGATGACATCATCTTACTTTTGCATTGTCGTGATTATCTCCCCTTCGAAGAGGGCCAGGTCCTTCATTTTAATGAACTTTAATCTCCTTTACCCAAGGATTATTTGTACCAAGTTNAGGTCCTTCATTTTAATAAACTTTAATCTCCTTTACCCAAGGGTTATTTGTACCAAGTTTGTATGGTTGCAATTGGCCCAGTGGTTCTGGAGAAGAAGAAAATGTGAAAAGTTTACGACGCAGATGACAACAACGACTTCGATGACGACAGACAACGGACAAATCTCACTTGAGCCTTCGGATCATGTGAGCTAAAAAGGAGCGGAAGGAAAAATATTACGAATTTCTTCCTTGTCTAAGACTTTCATACCCTTTCGTGTGCAATCTTGTGACCTTGATAGAATCTGCCTCGTATGTTATAATGCAATGGATTAGTTTACGTCATTATGGGGAAATGTCATAAACTTTTAATAAAACCGGGAATAAAACATTCCAAGAAGCATGGACAGGCTAGCTGTATGTATAGGACTATAGTTAATCACACATACATATAATGGAGATTTCTGTAGTTTTCAGAATTTTTGATTATTCGTGCGTGCATACTGAAATAGTACCTAGACAGGTAATTTTGAAGATTATGCACTGTCTTGACATTTAATGTAACACTGAATGACAGTAATACCATCTCTTTATCGACACTATATTTATGTCTAAAATCGATTCACGCGAAAAGATAGGTGGCTATATTCTATAACATCTCTAGGATGACATTCTACACAGAAGGGGAAGACCACTATTCATTTCAAATAGTTGGCAGCATCCTTACGCGCGATCACTCACGATCCTAGAGCCATGTATAATACGCGAACACTCGCTCCCACCACCTGGTGCTTGATTTACCAATAGAATGGCTGGGATTGAACTTATTCTATTGGCAATTTTTTTTAATGACGACGGAGGCTCACTAACGAGTTATCATGATAAGCAAAACAGTTCAGCCTGATTTGTAATTTATTTATTATTTCCTATCAATGTGATTAGCGACGGTATCAAGTATTGATAGTTTACACCGCGATATATATTGCTAGCTAGGAAGGCAAGCATCAGCCCATTCTATAGCTTCACGCTCCACGTGCTGCACGTATTCTTCATGTATTTTTCTGTGGTCAATACTTAAGAAAACTTTGGTTTCTTCAAAATTCATTATGGCAGATTTTAACGACACTAGTGAAGAACTTCAGAGATTTTTTGAGGACTACAAAAAATCCTTATTTACGTATGACCATCCGGAGAAAATCGCGCTAATCTCGGTGTATGTGTTAATATTTGTTCTAGCCCTGGTTGGAAATGCTATGATTTTATTGATGGTGTGTTTGAAAAGGAGCAGCAGGAAAAATATTACGAATTTTTTCCTTGTCAATTTAGCAGTTGCTGATTTGCTGGGTGAGTACCTTTCATTTCTATACAAACGTATATCAATCAAATAAACTCTAAGGTAAAAACACTCAATTGCAACATCTGGATATTGACGTATATGTACATGTATAGTGCATTGGACTCGGGGACGATGCATTGAACGTTCTACCAGGTGCAAAATGGGGTCTTAATTTTAAATTCTCCGACGAAAACCGCGTGACAGTCACAAATCCGAGACTTTGCTATTGACGAAGGAACAACTAGACTATGGCTAGTCCTTGTCAAAGGAACACTCTAATACAGTGACATTCGTTTTGTCATGTCTTTGTCAAAGAAACACATGGACCCGTTGATCAAGTCGGGAACACTTCCTCTGAAGCGAGATCCTCTCTAGCCAGAAAGTAAACAGTACCATATGCAGGTGTTTTTTCTGTTTTACTTGAAAATAAGGGCAAAGCCCGTGTGTAATAAATATGAACAAGTGCGACAAACACGGAACATGGCGGGAATTACCTTGATAGAATTAATAACAGTCAAGATCGAAATTCTTTATCGCCATTGCTGCGCAAGAGCAGGATGCTTAAAGGGGCATGGACACGTTTGAACTAAAAATGTTCAAATTTTAGATTGTCAATTTTAATGTTTACAATGCTTGACTAAGGTATTTCTAATGGTCAGGGGAAAATTTAACGTCATATGTTGACTTCCAAGTAGATACAGCACTTTAAATTCTTTGTTAATGTAAAACAAGACCCGAGCCATGTATTGAATATGCTACTAAACGTTCCATGTAAATCAGATTTTTTTTTTCAATTAAGTAAGTTCATTCTAAATGCAATTAAACAGTTGTCGATTCTTTCTCATGCACATCTCATATTGTTTTAAACATGATATTTTCTACGAAGCAATCTTTTTGTAAATATAAACAAGGCTCCACATAAACAAGGCTGGAGCCTTGTTTACATGGTGAAGATTTGTGAGCGCTGTATCTTACTTGTAACTCAACAACTGACTTTCAAATTTTTGCTGACCACTAGAAATAACTTGATTAAGGATTTAAAAATATTTGAACATTTTTAGTTCAAAACGTGTCCATGTCCCTTTAAACCCAATACAAATTGCGAGCACTTTTGTTTTAGTTTACATAGTATCCTTTTTTCACGCGAATTACAAATGCTTCTTAGTGTTGTGACATATATTTTAACTCGCTAGAGAGCAGGGATAATCGCGTTTTAGATAGCGAGATCTCGCTGTAGGGGAAGTTCATTATTGTTATGCTTATTACAGCTGAACTCCGTGATATTCAGTATGTAAGTCCTTGACGAAGGAATACACTGATACATGTACCTTGGTGAATTGTAACTGTCCCGGGCCTGACTAAACGAACGCTCATCAATGCATGATTACGAACTACGCTCAACGAACTATTGAGGATTTTCTACGACTACTCAAGGCATTGACTAATTGAAAGGGAACCAAAATGTGATTTGTTTTTCTATGTCCATAGCAAACCTACTGCTAATTTATCAATATCATGACCATGATGTTACGGTGACCGTGTTGGGGGGTTGTGTTGTGTTATAATGTTGAATAACATTTTTTGCAAGAATTACTTTACATTAGTGGAAAGGGTCATCTTTAGATTAATGAGAAATATCAATCCATGGTATTCTTGGGCATTCGAACCATAAACCTTAAACCCAAATAGCTATTTGAACGTCATGTAAACCAGCCACGATACAATGAAGAAAATCACAGACCATCATTTTTTTTACTCTATAAAGCAATGATAAAACATTGAACATCTTGTACAATAACTTTAAATTTGGCAAATGTCAGGCAATTCGTGATTTACCGGGGAACTTTTGACTTTTTCAACTCGTATGTCCGAGAATAGAGAGTGGCCATTAAACTAACATTTATACGACACAAATTATGTTAACAGCTATTATCGACTAGGAATAAATTCTGTGTTTATGAAAGTAGGTCAGATACATAATTATGTCAAAACTAAATACATGTACACGTATTGGTTTACTTATTAAAAGATGATCAGAAATGTGGAAGAATTTCAAGAAATTTCAAGATTTGATGAAACGCAAGACGAACGTCGTCCTTCAGAATTCTATTGCTCTTCCTCAAAGTGACTAGGCTAGGTTGGTTCAGTATTTTCAAAGTTGAAATTTTTTTTAAGTATGGCGGATTGCGATGGATGGGTAGGAATCACAATCCAGGTCACAAAACGGAGTGAAGTTAACTAATATTGATTTTTACACATAATTAGGCAATATTACTCTCATTTTGCGAACAAAATATATAACTTAGGTTACGATTCGCTTATTTCAATGTACAAAGCAGGTTTTCCGAGAAGTTGAAAGTCCCTCCCTGTGTGTCAGCTTTTACTACCAGATACACAAGGTATTTTAGAGAATTCCTACTCTAAAATTAGAATGGTTTTTGGAATATAGAGAACACCATGGAATATCAACGGAAATGAAGATTCTAGTTCGCAAAATAAACTAATATAGCTTATATGTATACTTGCATAAAAAGTTCAAGGGAATTTTCTGTAGATTATATGTAGATGAAATACCACAGAATAGCACAGCGTTGTATTTTCCAACATTTGTCATTGAGTGTACGTCCTTCCAATTCTTCTCTAACCCTGAAATATTATATATTTTTCATGAAAAAATAAGTTCTTCTTTACTTCAACAATGGATTGGCAAGCTGTCCCATTATCCACTTGTCTAACGTCATACCATTAAGAAATAAATGCGTTCGTCCTCGTGCTCCTTTCCTAGAGTCGCGAATGACGAGAATATGGAACATGTGCGCACAAACGTGTTCTTGTTCTTCTGCCTCGCTACTTGCAGAGGTGGTGCATGTCCTAGCACCTCGAACACTTCCTCGTGATGTGTACTTTAGCTTGGATCGATTGTGCGTAGAACGACGGTCTCCAATGCATTCATAACTCTTACTCATGAGTACTCTAAGCTACATGTAGAACATGTAGATACGCCTTTGGTGGGGGCCTAATAAAAATTTCACACTTTGATTTGAAACATTAAAGGAACCCGGGCCGAGATGCCAAGGTAGAGAATAAATTTAATTGGCGGCTGCCACTTATCAATTTCTACCCTGGCAAATACTGGCTTCCGTAGTTACGCGAACCCTTTACCCCCCCTTCTTTTTTTTAATTTCTGAAAAAGAAGACAAAGTGGCTAATCAACCGGCGCCGCCAATAACGAAATGGAGGCCAGTGGCGACTGCCAGATAACAAGTGGCAACCGCCAGAAATAAGGGGGCAGTCACTTACTGATCCTCTCCATTTTGTGACTACAAACGAAATTTGTCTTTAATTTACATTTTACTTGTTTAAATCCCCTAATAAAAAGCATTAGAATCTATTTGATGATATGTGCCTCTAACTGCAAAGACCGAATCACCAAAGTGGTTTGGGGTATGAATACAAGAACTACTTACAGGTTTTAAATATGTAAATATATGAACTCTTTTTAGGTTGAGAAATGTATAAAACTGTTGACAATTTGATGTTTTATTTTCATAGAAAAAAAATTAAATACTTGGGTTATTAATTTTTTTTTTTAATTTTGCACTCCTTTTTGTCGTGTACGATATGACATCATGAGGTGCGTAAATGTCACATTGCTGTATCTTTTTTCGTGTACATTTCATTGTGACGTAACAATTACTTACCTAATGGCTGTCCATGAACCATACTTCCCCCAAAGGATTGAGCGGAAAGTTTAAAACATATACAAATAACACAAACAATGCATTTCTAAAAATGTAAATATAAGCAATAAATTATGATTTATTGAAAGATGTAGTCTTCAAACTGCAACGGTGTGTGCAAACAAATTCATAACGCGCTAAAACGCGCGTTATTCATTTTGTATGCCACACCGTTGCAGTTATGAGACTACATCTTCAATAAATCATAATTCATTGCTAAATATTACTCTTTTTATCTTAGAAAACGAAGCATTGTTACAGTTATAAAACATTTTATTATATGATTGAATACTTCCTAGCTCTCTGATTGGCTGAGAATCCAAACAAAGTAGATCAAAGAATTCCTAAATTCACCTACTCGTGACCCTCCAGGTTAAATTAGGATTTATTTACTTTTGGACTCAGCCAACTTGCCGCGATCGATAGATTCACCTCCTGTACAATTAAACAAAGTAGCAGAATATATTCAAGTGGGTATTTTTTAATCATTTAATCATATATATAAAATAATTATTGCTGCTTTATCGGTCAATACGATAGTGATGACACACCTTCGAATTAAGATATTCACCTCGCCCTTCGGGCCTCAGTGAATTGTACTTCTCAGGTGTCTAAATCATCGTATTGACCTCAAAACAGCAATAATTGCATAATGTAGCACAGTATAATATAATTATACATGTATATTTTGTGTTATACTTCTACATTCCATGACTAACAACACTTGTATATATGTGCTCTTATTGCCAACAAATTGAATTGAATTGTAGTGGCAGCCCTTACCGGCTTCCGTTCATAAGCTATGTAACAGTTTTGACTTAAAAATACGCACGTAACTAGTTTTAATGTTACTGGGATCGTTACGGATGCGCGCCCCCCCCCCCTTTAAAAGTGTCATCAAATGTGCTTCTATAAAACCAATCATTTACATTCTAGCTTTTTGTTGTATGTATCAAAACGATGTCATTAAAATCTCAAAATGGTATAGAGACATAAAGGTTAAATTGTGAATGCGCTCGCCATCTCGCGCACACAGTGCATACACGCGCATATGAATATGATTAAAAATATGCACGTAATGGCCAGTAATTTAATCATAGCAATTTGTAAAGAGCATCAAGAAATACCAAGACCCCAATTTCAGAAGAATATATTGAAAACAACGTTAATGGTCTTCAAAAATTGAACTTTCAAATGACAACGCACGCGCATGCACGTCAGAGTGATGGTATTTTTATTATGTCATTTATAGATCAAAATATATCATCAACCTATATACCCTTGCTTGTTTTAAGAGGCAACTAAATGGACGGTCCTTCGGAAGATTAGACCGCAAAAACCGAGGTCCCGTTTTATAAGCCGATGTGTCACGATAAAAATCCCTCCCTCCTCAAAGGGCCATAAGCACCGATTTTGCAGCCCATCTCCGGCAATGGTAACGTCTCCATATGAGTGAATGTTCTCAAGAGTGACGTAAAACAACCAACCAACCTATGTTGTGAATATGAAGTCATTTCTTCTATTCATAAGAAAGTTACAGACATTTTAGTATTATCCAATCAAAATAAAGCACACGTGCACGCGAGTGCAAAATGGCGAATTTTGACAATGTAGGTGAGTTAAGGGGTCTCAATATCTACCTACCCGGATATGAATTATCAAAACAATTCCAATCAATAACATAAAAGTTAGACTAATTCCGAGGTTAGTGTACCAAAATTGCAATGCACAGCCGCACAATGCATGCATGTCCAGAAAAATATTATCGTTCTGCATATCTACAAATAATTAATTTCATTAGTAACCGCAATCGGAATTGGTTCATTTGACTTTAGCAACATTCTTTATACCGTATAAAACAATGTTGTTCCCATGCTATATGGGACGTTTCTAATTAGATGTCACAATGCGTTTGACCGTGAGTTTCATTTTGTTGCTTCGGCAATTATCCGCGTTATTAAAAAAAAAATTCCATTTGCTCTAGAATTTAATCATCACAAATGATATCCAAGGCACTTTATTAAATCAATTATAAGAAATGAAAGCAATAGTAATTTGGATAGTTTAAACGCCAATTTTATCGTAAACTGTCCCAACTTACTTTAGTATCGTTATAAAACGAATAAAAATTGCATTCCTTCCTTCCTGATCAACTATGTCATATTTGACTGATTTGTTTCATACCTTTGTTAGACTGTCCAATTTTTCGTATTAGATTTGATGACAGGTAACCCGTTTAACTTTGTTTCAGACTACGGGTTCACGGCGCGGTGTGACTGAGTCAGCAGCAGAGCTACTCCTCACATGGCACCTTGACTCTGCTTCGGCTTTTGTCGGAGGTCCGATGTATTGCCCTACACTCGATTTTGTATATATGTTTTTTGGGACTATAGATTACGTTTTACACACAATTGTTTACTCGCCAATTTATATGATATACATGTACTATCATCCTAAAAAGGTTTATATCGATCCGGTAGTTTCCCTGAGAACACTACGGATTAAAAAAAGCCTACCCGCAGAAAGAAAAAGGAAGAAACAGAGTCAAAACAATATGTTTCCAACCTCTCCTTCTGGAACTTACATAATTACCCCGGGCAGTCTAAAGGCTTTTGGTACTGGACCATAAAACAAGAGCCAGGTCCACGTGTCGCGGGGCGATTGGCACGTTTTAAGATAATCCTTAGCGCTAAAATCATAGGTCCGAAAGAAACAAACAAAGACATTAAACAAACTAACATAGGTAATACATAATCAATAGGACGGCGGTCATGAGGAAGTACGCCACCAACTTTTACTTGGGGGGGGAGAGGGTTACGGGGGTGTAAAATTAATTGCTATGCCTGCTAACTTTATAGTGGCCAAGTTTTCCAGGGAAGAGATGTTGTCGCCTGCCGACTTTCTTTTCCTTTTGGAAGAAATTACTTCAATCATGTTAAAGTATCATACATGGTGGAAAAGATATATAAATTATATGTTTTTCAGAATTTATAGTTCTGTTCAAGTTTTACGAGAAGACAATGCATTCTAACATGATGAATAGATTGTAAAGATGGTATATTAATATTTATATTATACCCCCGCTCCGAAGAGAAGGGGGGGGTGGTATACTGTTTACCTCTTGATCCGTCCCGCCCTTCCGTCCGCGAAACAAATAATAATATTCGTCGCACTTTTCTCTAACTTGCATATCACA
The DNA here is from genome assembly GCA_903981925.1 of Ostrea lurida. Lineage (NCBI taxonomy): Eukaryota > Metazoa > Mollusca > Bivalvia > Ostreida > Ostreidae > Ostrea > Ostrea lurida. The sequence goes on along the minus strand of CAJDSM010046398.1, from coordinate 1,839 downwards.
GCCAATTATATTTGGTCGATGACTTCATCTAGGAACGGTACCATACCGGCGCTACCGAGAAATTCAGCCTTTCGATGCAACTTCCGTCAAACGACTTCTTTAAATTGTAAATAAAATATTTCGTCGCACTTTCTCCTGAAACTGCTATCACAGCAATTTATATTTCGTCGTATGACTTCATTGTAGGGGTCCCATACCACGCTTACCGAATTCAGCCTCGCATGTCAAACTTCCTGTTCAACGACTTCTTTAAATGTGAAAATAAATATTTTTCGTCGCACTTTTCTCTGAAATGCATATCACAGCAATTGATAATTTGTGTTATGACTTCATTTAGGACTCCCATACCACGCGTACAGAATCAGGCCTCGCATGTCAACTTCCTGTTCAACAACTTCTTTAACAATTGGAAGAGTTTACATGTTGAAATAACATATTTTCAGTCGCCCTTTTCTCTAAACTGCATATGACAGCAAATTATATTTGGTGTTATGACTCATCATAGTGTCCCAATACCGCGCTTACCAAGTCAGACTTTTCGCATGGTCAACTTCCTGTTGTCACCGATTGCAGTCTTATATGTGAAAATAAATATTTCCCGTCGCCTTTTATCACAGCCAATTTCGATATTTGGTGTAAGGACTTATCTAGGGTCCCATTACTGTGCTTACCGCCGAATTGCAACAACCTTTCAATGCCAACTTCCTGTTGCCCACTTCAATTAACTTTTTGAGTAAGTGGAATCAATATTTTTCGATTGTCTCTCTGAAAAATAACTGTGTATATACACCCCATTAATATGGTAATCGTCTCATTTAGGAGTCCCATACTGCACTTACTAACATTCAACCTTTCGCATGTCACCTACGTGTTATTTATACCAAACCTATAGCAAAAGAAATGAAAATTACTCTAGGTTAAGGCATATTTACACATGTACCTTTTTAGAGCGCGACGGTATCTCAGTGACAGTATAGCTCCACAAACATACTTTATAAGATGCCAGTCGTTGAAAATTTATATGAAATTAACATATTAAATTTTTAAGGTTCTCCAGTTTTCAAGTCATTCTTTGTGGCGCAAAAGGTCTATGTAAAAAAATATTCTAAATGCGTCAAAACAGGAATTTTGACATCGGCAGATTGGAAAACTGCGTTGCACGATACCAGTTCTCCCATGCTAGAATGCTCTTGCCGTAAATATCAGGAAGATAAGAGTCTGTTGGTCTTCTTGAGAAATAATGTGGACAGAAGTTTTGTCGACCGCCGACCGCCGATACCGCGACGCCGTGTGCCGACCTCTGCTAACCGCAGACAGGCGACCACAGTACCGTAAACTGGCGACTGCCCCGACCATACACGTAAAAGTAGCATCTGGAGAAATTAACGCATATTTCTTAGAAATTGCAAATTCGTGCAACTTCAATGCTCAATTGAACATATAAAAACAGGTTTGACGAAATTGCAAAATGGGCTCATCTTGTATCAACTAATACATTGTAAAATACAATATCGCTGACAAGAATTAAAAAAAATAGTATTTCGGAAATTGAAAAACAAAAACGCCGTCAGTATTTTCAATTAAAATCTATTCTTCAGTATTTGTTTAACAAAAATATTCGGAAAACAAAATTGAGTCAACGTTATCTAAACAAAAAAAACTAAGCTACAGTTACCTATATTTGAATGCAAATCTATTTGTTCCGTATTACGCCGTATGGATATTACAGGTTAGTGTCAATCACCTAACACATATGATATTAAATGTAAGCAACTGTAAAGGAGAAATATTCGCGTGGTATTCGCATGATTAATATTAAGGCAATGCTCTTCCTTTGTT
>CAJDSM010046396.1:0-11547 GCA_903981925.1 Ostrea lurida | reverse complement strand
TACATCTTGAGCAATAAAGAATTCATTTGTCACATATACTTCAAATCCATGATAAAATGTTACGGAGAATCGTTTGCGCTGTGTAGGAAAATGCGGTTCACGAGCACACACAAATCTTAACAATCCACTTCTTCCAACATGCGCTCATGCGCTCGACTGAGGGGTTTTTTGGAGGGGGGGGGGGTAGTAGAAGAATGGCGATGCGATGGTGAGGCAGAAATATCTCTGTATGAGAGGGGTATAGAGGTTGCACCTACCCCCATTGTTTAAACAGTTTCAAAATCAGAATTAATGGTCGTATTGGGATATGCAATGCTTTATATTTTAAAAAAGGGAAAGGTGCCTCTATAATAGGGTCGCAACACCACACCACCCATCCCCTTTTTTAATTTCTTTCACCCCTAGCATTGCTCAGAAGAAGATGGTCATTTACGTTCCGTTTCAAAATGGTTAAACATTACTTCCTCTGTTGCCGAAATGTGTGATCGATATGTTCTGCCCATTTCACTTTTTTTTAAAATCTAGAGTTAATGACACTTTTCTTTTCAAAAGTAATGAAAATGAAGTGTTTTTTGCTACTCAATTTACCGTATGAATGAAATTTGATTCCCCCAAGCTTGATCGTTGATAGGAAAAATGTGCCAAGAGACCCATAGGGAGGGGCACTCTATTTCTACTTGTGAATACTATATCTATAAGAATCACATTTACAGCCTCTTAATTTCTGTAGTAGGACCTACATTCAAACCAAGCTAAAAAAAAAAATATATATATATATACTGCAACTATGCATCCAATTTTCTTCTTTTTTATCATATGTCCTCCAAAATGTGCACAACTTAAACTCTTTTGAATCAGCATTCAAAGTTCCATCCATGGTTCTACAAAAGACAAAAGTACATTCTATGATGTTGAATTGGGCGTCCTTCAATTGATCAGCTGAATCAATTAACCGAACAAAATTTATAATAGCCATGCGTAATCATGTAGATACAATTAAGGTTTGGAAAGGTTCTATTGTTATAATTGCCAGTAACATTTGCTATGAGGTGTATAGCGCTCTGAACCTCGACTTAGTTTTATTTTGACTAGCGAGAATCCTTTGTAAGTGTAAATTGTATAAACTTTGTATGTTCCACAATATATATTACGAGTGGACATTAATATACCCAGTACCAGCCCATTTAACCAGGGGCATAGAATTCAAGGCGTGCGTATTGTGTGTTACATACATCAAAGAAGAAGCATGTTGACTGAATATTTTTCAATAAGCGAATACAAAATACATATTACAAGTAGAGATCATTTCGATAAATGATATCGCATCATATCAATTACAAAAAAATATACATGTGTATAAATAAATGACATGATAAAATGTAATTATTAGTTTATAAGGAGAAGAACTCGTAGTCTGTACGAACTTGTTTCTATTCCTTTTGTATATATTATGTACCCCAAAAATATACGTTCAAACAAACCATCTTATGAAAGGGGGGAGGGTCCAATCCCCGGACCCCCTCTGGATCCGCCACCGTTCTTTTCATCATTTGACGGAACGGATTTGAGAGTTATCTCCCTTTGTGGATGACACTAGCGTTTGGAAAGGACGAAGAACAACCAAGCGTTTGTAAGGCTCAGCGAAACGGAGATGTGGATAGGTAAAGTGAAAATTTTGCGAAAAATCAAAAACAAAGGTTTGTTATAAATCTATTTGCTTTGAAAAATCTAAAAAGGGGCATTTATAACTATCTGCAATGCTCAGAGCGACAACTTGTGAAAATGTTGAATGGAAGAAACTCGTTTGTGGTTTGTTTATGAGTGACGCTGAAGTGACATTAATTTGAAGAATGGCCTGGCTTCCTTTTCATCCGAGTAGAGATCTGTAAAACAAGGCAGGAGTGATTGTAAATGTCCAAAGTGTGTTAACTGCCCATCAATAAGTGATTATATCTGATGTTCTGTGTTTATTCTATTTGTCATCTTTAGCCCGTGGGAACTCCGTTTAACTTGTTAATTACATAATCCCGACCGCCAAATGGCGATGAAACAAGGGGGGATTATAAAAACATGTGGAAAAAAAATAATAATTTAATTCTGGATGTGTCCGTAAGCTTTAATTAGCTGTACATTTTATCATTAAAACATTTACATTATAAACATTCTGTTACGTCGCATGTTGGCATAAACCCATAAACAAAACAAATTAGACTGATGAGAATGAACATAGAGAACCATGAGTTAAGTTCTTACCCCTGGAAATAAACCAAAATGTCATGTTGCTCCACTCAAATCGTGAGGCAATTATTTTTTAAAATACTTACATACGTACAAAGTCCAAATAATTTCAAAAGATATATGTGATATCTGTACATATGTCGATGGGAGAGGTAAATTAATATTCCAGGGCTGTGGTTTCTGTCAGATGCGTTCTCTTTGTTTTACAGAAAATGTCAAGCGTTGGCTTATCATTAAATTGATAGAATATAATCATATGCAGGCATCAACATTCCATTCTATTACTGGGAATTGGCAGAACATTTCAGTCATTGTCCAATATTATCCATTGTGTTTTGCGGTGTCAGACTGAAAATGTAAAAAAAATGGGATAAATACCTAAATAAATATAGTGACTGCACATGTCTGTAAATAGGGGTGGGGGGACTTCAAAGACTAAAAATTCAGCATAATTAATTGTATCTTTGATCTTTAAATTTATAGTTTAATTTGTTTTAATGTTGTAATATCTCCTCTCTCTCTCTTCTCTCTCTCTCTCTCTCTCTCTCTCTTCTTCTCTTCTTGTATATTGTAAATAAATATAGTGATCTGGAGATGTGTCTGTAAAATGGGGCGGGGGTGGGGGGGGGGGCACTCAAAGTTACTATAAAACCTCTCAGCATAATTAATTGTATCTTTGATCTTTAAATTTATAGTTAAATTTGCTTTTAAGAATGTATGTATTCCTATGACACCAATTCTCTCTCTCTCTCTCTCTCATCTCTCTCTTCTCTCTCATCTCCTCTCTCTCTCTGCCGTCCTGCTCTCTCTCTCTCTCTTATATATGAACTAGAAATAATATCTTAAAATATGTCATGTTATTTATGTTTTCAAATTCTCCATTCATTTCTAAGTAGTGTGTGAAAAATCATCAATAAGATTATGGTAGAGTATTGTGCCTCCAAGCACAATTGTTAGAAATACTAGTGCCTGGATTTAATTAATGCTGATACAGACAAGCTATTGACCCTCAATTACCTAACAACTCCAGGATGTTTTAAAAACTGGTGGTTTAATTGCTGATCAGCACCTGGGTGGTGGTGCACATGAGGGACTTTGAGTTAATTAGCAGATGGATAGCCTTCCTTAACACTCAGCATACAGGTCACTAAAGTCTGAGGAATCTGACAGCTTTTATGTAAACACAGATAATTTTAAGCTGCTTAATTTCACAAATATTGAGGATGTATAGAAAGGAGTGAACACTTGATGTCTTGACACTGCTGTGGGACCAGTGCTCAGTTATCTCTCGTTTTGTTCAGGATTATTTCAGCTTCACTTCCTCGCCATTATCAAGTGGAATTGAGTTGTCTAATACAGGAAGGCTTTATTTCTTTATATCCAGTGTCAGTACAATACTTCAGGTATGGGTTTTAATGCAATATTACCATATACTCGCCTTTAGGCTAATGGATTAACGCTTGACTTAAAAAAAAGCTTCTGGATTTTACAGAATAGAGAAATGTGAAAAAGATGATGGAGGGTGAATGGTGGAAAGATAAAATCTCGGAGGACATTTACGAGACTCTACGTAGGAAGGAGCCGAATCTGCCGACGTTTCATGGACACTCGCCGCAGTTGTGGTTCCGGCGCCACCTGGTGGACTGGTTGGCCATCGTGGTGGAGACCTTTTATCTGAGTGCCGCTTCACAACATCTAGCTGTACATTTAATGGACTACTTTATGGATAAACTGGAGGTGGATCAGAATCATCTCTATCTCTTGGCAATGGCTTGTCTTTCTATCTCGGGTAAGATGTGTTTATAATTTCAGGTGCCATACAGCAATATATCGATCATTTCCTGCTTGATACCAGTGATCCGCTCCCATACTATTGCTACACCTATTTTAATTAGATTGACTTGATACACATATCTTAACTGCAATAATTTAGCCCTCTCCCCTTTTTTTGGTAGGGGGGGGGTTAAACGTCAGAATAAAAAAAATCAGTGTGATTTCATGATACAGCTGTATTAGCTGTGACTTATAATGGTCATTGATACGGAGTTAATCTGGATGTGTCATAAATTTCTGTGTTTTTACCCTTACTCCAGTAATTTTCATTNTATCCTATCATCAGTGTGATTTCATGATACAGCTGTTAAAGCTGTAACTTATATTGGTCATTGATATGGAGTTAATCTGGATGTGTCATAAATTTCTATGTTTTTACCCTTACTCCAGTAATTTTCATTTGTGCACTTAGTGACCTATATATCAGTACAGGATGCCTTGAGAATTTATTTTGGGAATGCTAAATGTTAATACCACTATAAAATAAACAGAAAAAGTAATTGAATGTGTATCTATGTAGTTTTCAAAAATGAAAGATGATAAAAGTAAACTGCTATAATATATGTGTAACCATTGTGTTAAACATTTTTATCAAACAAAGACACAAACAAGTTGTTTATAGGTTCTTTTTTACATTGTAATCCAATTCTGGAAGATGATTGTAAACTTGGAAGATAAACTAGAAACAGTTGTGAAACAGTTTCAAAATGACTTTGTATGTAAATACAAACGATAGTCATTGTAGCTGTCTAGGAAGCTAGGAGTGTTGTCGGGTTAGNATAGGAGTGTTGTCAGGTTAGTGTGCGGAATTTGCACGAATCTGATTTATATTATTACCAAAACCAGTCAAACAACTCACAAGATACTCACAACCATACACAAACCATACTGACCTTTCACACCCCTCTCTGTCAATCAAGTGTTCATCATATGCCATTTATTTATGAAATAATGAATGATATGAAATATGATAAGTATGTTATTTCAGCCTGTGACATATGTGAAGTGAATAACATTATATATTTTAGATTTAAAAATGAGGTTTTATTTGACAGTGAAATACGAGGAGCATTGTGACCATTTTTTTTTTTTTACAGTGAAATATGAGGAGCCTTGTGACCGGTTTTTGCGGCTGGGCAGCATGAATCACATGTTACCTACACACAGTCTTCTAGAGGTCGGTTACTCGGCCACTGACCTAACAAACATGGAGATGACCGTGCTGAATTTTTTCGACTGGTCACTCTCCATCCCGACGGTGGCTCAGTTCGTGCCCTATTTTCTGGTGGTGGCGGTGGACGATGGGGATCTAATCGACGGACAACCTCTGTTGTCGAAAACTGCAGTGCAGGAGTGCTTGGAGAGACACACGAAATATTTCATTGAGATTTCTTTACAAGGTCAGCATTCTAATGTTACCAAAGCTAAATTACATGTTTGTTCATTCATCTGAAACAAATCTTGTTTGAATTTTCTTCTTCAGTATTTTTTATCACGTTTTTCGGGGCTACGCCTCTTCTCTGATAGCAGCTAGCTGTATCGCAGCCTCATGTTTCTTTTTATTATACCCCCGCACCGGGGGGTATACTGTTTTACCCCTGTCCCTCCCTCCATCCGTCCGAAACAAATATTTTCGTCGCACTTTTCTCTGAAACTGCATATCACAGCCAATTGATATTTGGTGTATGACTTTATCTAGGGGTCCCCTACCGCGCTTACCGAATTCAAACCTTTTGCATGTCAACTTCCTGTTCAGCAACTTCTTAAAAAATTTTAAGTCTTAAAGTGAAATAAATATTTTTGGCGCTCGCCTTTTTTCTCTGAAACTCATATCACACCCAACTTGATATTTGGTGTATATGGCTTCATCTAGGGGTCCCCTACCGCGCTTACGAATCTCAGACCGTTATGCAATTCGCAACTTCCTTTCAATGACTTCTTTAACAATACGTTTCTAGTCTATAATGGCTGAAATAATGATTTATGCCACACTTTTTCTGAAACTGCCATCAATGACATTTGACTATCTTTATATATCACTTCATCTAGCGGTCCCATACCACATTATACTGAATTTCAGACCTTCTTGCACTGTCAAACTTTCCTATCTAACTTACGTAGCAATATTTTTGTCAGGTATTGTTGCAAAACATTGGTCTATTATGTGGAAAATAGATATTTTCGTATGCACCTTTCTTTGCTACGTGCCACATCACAGCCACTGATATCACACCCTACCAAAGGCATGAACAATTCTCTAGGACACAACTTATTTACCTTAGAGCGGGGTATCCTCAGTGAGCAGTAAGCTCACAGATTCCTTGATCTTTGAACATGTCACGTTTTTTCAGGGCTATGGCCTTCTCTCTGGATAGCGCTAGCTGTATCACAAAACCTCACCAATTATTCTTTATTGTTGAACAGACACAGTTTTCTTTATGTTGAACACGACCCATGTTATTTCTTTATTCTTGAACAGACCACGTTTTGTTCCTTGTATTTGAACAGACCACGTTTTTCTTGGTTACGCCTCTTCTCTGATAGCAAGCTAGCTGTATCGCCACTTCACGTTTCTCGCTGCGTCTGACACCGACCTGGGCCACAACAGGTACAAGCTTGAATGACCCATGACTCAATCGAGGAGCTGCCTGCCCTGTGTGAATGTCATGCTGAAGCTAGTTATATATATAATACCAGGACCTATCAAGGAACTGCGATGCCCTGGATTAATGGTATGCTGGAAGTAAGTGGTTGTGTATCTGGTTGAAAATTTTCATATCGCCGATTATAATTGTGATATTCAATGTATTGCGATCAGTCGTATTGCAATGTTTTCAAATTAGAATATCAACGATCTTTCTCTTATCTTCATTGACCTTTAAGATAGTCTCTAAGCAGATAATATGACACATAGAAACAAAACTTAGCTTGCTTAACCTCCATTGCTCTACTGACAGTAGAAAAACTATGTCCTGAGGTTTAGAACAACCACAGAAAAGCAATTTCACCTATGTAAACGTAAACATTAACATGTGAGGAATGTTAAGGTTGAACCTTACCTTCCTCAGCCCGAACATCTCACCGATATACCGGTATGATTTGAAGCGGTCTGTCACTGTACAATCCATTCTAGGACTTAGACTGTTGAAATCTAAGGCTTCTGTTACTGGCTATGGCTGTTCAGTTAGGGCTTGTTGAAATATCTTGTTCAAGCTTTTCATGTTTTATATCTGTACAGTATATCTCTGTTATTTGAATTTCATTTGAACATGTTGTATCAACTCTAGAAACATTTTTTTCAGATTTCAAAGAGAGACCGACAGCTTCACAGGTACATACGTGTCTGTTCCCAGTTCACCATGGCAACAATACACCTCTGTTCCTATAGCCCTGTTAGTTTCTAACAGTGGCCTCTCAGTATCTACCCCGCCGCCCATATGAACCCCACAGACGCATGGTTCCCCAACATGGACAAAATCTCAGCTCTGCTGGAGTGGGGGTCCTAGACACCAGTACCTACTCCTGCAATTGTTTAATATTACTATCTGGTTCTATATCATCACGTGGAAGACCTCCAATTCTTCAGTAATATTTACTATTGGTTTATATCGATCACGTGAAGACCTCCATATCTGTCAGTAAAATTACATGGGTTATATCGATCACCGTGAAGACCTCCATATTATTGTCAGTAATATTACCATTGGTTTAATCGATTCATTCTCTCGTCAGCTAGTATCCATTCAGTCGTATTACACAGTTAAATAGTCGAGTCATTTCCTGTCTTCAAGTTTTCTTTGGTCAAGCGGCTAACGGCTCGTGTAACAGAGCTATAATAAAACGTCGGAATATCACGGACATAGAACTCCACGCTCGCCCCATTATGGAACTTATACTGACCGCCACTTAACACACATTTGGTCCTCAACTACTATAAAACCACTAATAAACTAACTATGTCTGTAGTTAAACTAATAATATTTAACTTGTCGCTTTGCTGGAATAATGAATTTTTTTTTTCAAACAACCATTTCCTGCTCTACAAATGTTGCTGCGGATTGAACAGTTGAATACTGTAAAGGGCCTTAATTTCGTGGGGCAAAAATGTCGCAAGTTTTACACTTCACGATGGTTTAATTTCCGGATAGTAAATATTCTAAGCTGGACCTTTCATATGCCCAAATAACCATTGAAAAAGGCACTTTCTATCACTGGTTTTATTTTCGCGATAGTTGACTATAATCGCGAAGTATAGCAAAATTAAAACCCACATGAACATTCCCCCTTTACAGTACCTGTTTAAGCACTACTTTAATACCCCACGCAACGAGCGGATATAATGTTTTTTGACCCGTCTGCTCAGTCAGTCAGTCAGTCAGTCCGTCAAGTCCTGTTTTTTTTTGTCACGCGCAAACTGCCTCTGAAACCGCTCAACAGGAATTTCGGTGAAAGTTTATAGTTATGAAGAAACACTACCATGTAGAGGTGCATATATGCGGAATATCTGATTCAAATTATGTTATCCATTAATAAACCGATATTCAGTTATGATTTCCTTACCTACTTGCCCAAAACTACATTCAAGCAATGTGGGAGCTGGGGTATGTGAGCTTGCTCACTTTTTCTTTCATTACTAAAATGTGAATGTCTTTTTATTTTTTAGACCGGGTCACAGACAATCCACAACCTATAGTGCCATAGTGATTCAGCGCAGTGCTAGGACAGAGTCATCTCCCCCTGACGAGGAGAGAGTAATCTCCCTTGATGAGGAGAGAATCACCTCCCCCTGACGTTTGGTGCAGAGTCATCTCTCCCTGACGTTTGGTGCAGTTACGCTCCCCTGACGTTTGGTGCAGAGTCATCTCCCCTGACGTTTGGTGGCCGTTTCCTATTTGTGATTTTACTGTTTGATTTGTGTAACATAAGGCCCCTCCGTTTGGCTGGTTGTACCTTGTTATTTCTCCATCATTTCTCTGTATAGCTTAGCTCGTTACCATCTTTGATGTAATTGTTTTGTACATGTTTATTTGACTGTTTCTATCAATTAACCTTGGAGACCATTTTATGATGAACAGAATAAGCTTATATAATCTCAGAGGTGCGGACATTTGCGATGGACTTTCCCGCTGGTAGATAGAATTTAACTTGTTTCAGGCAGTAGATAGATTTTTAGTATGGTCCTCCATTGTATATATGTTCAACACATATTTTGTTTTTGGAGTAAGATTATTGCAGATCAAGATCATAATATTTTTAGTTGTGTATGGTCTTCCATTGTATATATGTTCAACACATATTTTGTTTTTGGAGTAACATACTACATATTCCAGTTCATCATATGTAAGCCTGATTTTGTCCATGACCATATTAATTAAAGTTATTGGTGCATAATTGTATTACATTGTTACAGTAGAGATTAATGTCTGACTTTGGTGGGCAAAAGTATTGCGTTAAAGGGAAGTAACTCTTTGAATGGTGATTCAGATGCTTAAAGTTACAGTATGGGATGTTGCTTCAGTGAGAAAGAAAGAGAAAGATGAAATTCAGGATTTTTTTATACTTTTCTTGTTTTACATATTCAATGTTTTGTCAGGTTGTGAATTTGTAAAAGTACATAAAGTGTTGTTGGAATAAAAAAGATAGTTTACTACAGCCTATGGTGTTTGTAATTTATGAATATTCATAGGATGGAACAGAATTGTATTGTTGTATGAATATTCATAGGATCAAACACAGCATCGTTATTAGGGCTCCGCATGAAATGCGGGTGCCCTATAGTAATCACATTGTCTGTCCATCCGTCCGTCAACATTTTCGTTGTGACACGATAACTCAAAAAGTTTTGATCCTACAGTTTTGAAACTTTGCACAATTGTACTCTACAATAAGAGGCAGAAGTGTAGAAATTCTGGGTTGCTTCCGTCCATTCATCTGTTCGTCAACATTTTCATCTTGATGCAATAACTGATTCTGAAGTTGTGATGCGATAACTCAAAAAGTTTTTATTGTACAGTTTTGAGACTTTGCACAATTGTACTCTACAATAAGAGGCAGAAGTGTATAAATTCTGGGTTCCATCTGTCCGTTCATCTGGCCGTCAACATTTTCGATGTGATGCGATAACTCAAGAAGTTTTTATCGTACAGTTCTAACACTTTGCACAATTGTACCCTACAATAAGAGGCAGAAGTGTATAAATTCTTGGTTCGCAGCACCTTCATACAGATGTCACTTTCCTTTTATAGCCCTCGGCGGGGCCCTTGCTGACCATGTCAGTTTTCTAGTAATACTCAGTGAAGCCTGTGCTGCATTAACTCCCAGTATGTATTACAAATTATGAAAACTGATTGTGACTTACGATCTCGTGTGCCAAATCCAGAATTGCATCGTTTGTTTCATTGGTATTTTGAGGCGATCACGGCGATATTTCAATCACATGTTTTGGTGAAGGACTTTGGCTTGGGTTGTATTTGATATAATTCACACAACAGGCAATAGAGTCCGCTGACAATGAGCATTGCTCTGTTTTTCTGATTTGATGACAATTCGAGATCAATGTCGCTTGGTGTGGCCTTGAACTTATCGTTGATGATGGATAAAAAACTCTTTCTAGCATTGACTGTAGTGGCTGTTGCCCTTAGATACAACTGTCCATTGATCACCTATCTTACCAGTCTCCTTTAGGAGATTTCGCCATTTTTGGTTTCTGTGTAAAGGCTTGGGTGTTTTCTTGTTGGATGACGAGCGTCTTGTTCCATCGGCATTGTTACTCATAGTAGCATACAGTGTAGAAATAAATGATGAAACAACAAAAGTATTGTAGACTTTCCACATTGTCAACTCGGGGCTTGAAATTAACTCAAGTCCGTCAGTCCGTGACTGGTTATTATCCTGGCGGACTGACTCAGATGTTTGTCCCAATCAGTCCGACCGGATTGGTAGAATATTTTTAAACTTCATTTGGGAAAACCCTCAAATATTAAAATGTATCCGTAGATGATTGTACATCAATAAAATCTGTTATTATCTTTAATCTGATTCCTAATTTCCAGTCTTTTTTATCATATTTTAATACCCCCCCCCCCCCCACCAAATATGCTTGATCAATCTGGACTAGTAACTTTTTCTGCGGACCAGTTCATTTGATATCCAAACAGTCCGGCCGGATTGGTTGCTTAAAAGTTAGTTTCAAGCCCTGGCAAATTTGGATAATACAGAAGATAATACAGGCACCTGCATAGATTCACCGGTTCACAAAACGAACGCCCATGCATCGGCATTATACCTGTATATTTAAGAAATGTTTTTCAGATTTTGAAATATATGAGATGATGAATCTCGAGGCTCTTCACATGGGCCTATGGAATAGAGTTGGCGCTCCATCCAGTGTTAAGGTGTATTATCTCATATACTTTTAAAAATTACAAGACATTAAACCTGCATTGTACTCTAAGTCAAGTGTATTTACATGTAGTA
>CAJDSM010046393.1:3717-14586 GCA_903981925.1 Ostrea lurida | reverse complement strand
CGTCAACAATTTTTGTGGAACACCAAAACTCAAAACCTTATATACTATTGTACATAGAATGAAATTTTTGTACCTAAATTGTTTCTCACCATCTGCAGATGTGCAATATGAAAATTGTTCTATAATAAGGGTCAATATTTTGGGGGGAAACTTCAGTTTTCCTTTATGAACGTTTCGACAGAGTTCGAGGTGAATTGACTTTCGTGAACCAAAACTCAAAAACCTATACATGTATAGTCAGCTGAAATTTTGCATACTTGTTCTCATCATCTGCCGATGTGCATATTTTGAATTGGTCTTTAACGGCGATTTTAGCCGTGCCAATTACCTGTTGACGTTCATATAGTCGCGGACCCTGATAACAAGCGAGATTTCCTGACCTCTCGGCCCACACAGCCACAGGTGGTGATCACACCAAAACCTGTTTCGATTGAGTATATAATTATGTTTTATCAGAAATTAGTTTTAGTGAGTTCACAATATGTAGCAGTAAAAATAAATATTCAGTGGTCCCTTTTAATTTTTTCAATACCCATCGCAAATCATTTCTTAATTGAGGAGGTACAATGTAGTCATTTGGAATTACTTTCAACTTCGGGAGAAGCGAAAAACATTTAATGTGTTTTTTTTGAAGAAAAAACATATGTTTTATTTGGAGTTTTTCTATAGAAAGCAGTTTTATCTGATACAAGGAAATATATAATTTTGAAATAAACACAAAACTCATCTTCAGCATGGGGAATGAAGTCTGCAGGACGGACCGGCCATCTAAATAAAAAATACTTCGCGTAGATAATGGTCTGAGTTACAAGACAGCTTGTCTGGGTGGTAAAATGGCTCCGATCAGAGAGGCAACAATGAAAAACAAAATTATTTTTAACTTGTAATTTGTATGATTAAAACTAACAATATTTGTACATTGATAATTGATATTGCATTAGTTTTCACGTTTTTATCATTTTTAGAGAAATCGTCGGGGCACCGTCTGTACGTAAGCTCAAAATTAGAATTATTTAAAGTGGGGGGCATCTTAAATTATAAACTAGTGAGGTGATCGAGTGGTCAAGATTTTGCAGCGCAATTTCTTCCTTTGCAATTGCATAGATGTTCAAGATTGTTAAATTTGTTATTTTACAAAACACAGTACAATGTATATCTTTGCTAGATGTACATAATGTATATGATTATGTACAACAATGTGAATAAGTAATTAACTGTATATCATGCTTTCTTGGTCATGCTGAGGGTCACTTAACCCAATGTAGCAATTGTATATTAAAGCAGGAATGTTTTTGTTACAGTACGTATTGATTTATTTATTTTTTATTTACAGGAACAAGCAAGAAAGAAACTTAAAAAATTTGTGACAAGAAAGTAAATATGTAAGCATAAAAGAAAACAAGGACAAGTAGTAAACTATTTTTCGTACAAAGCTCATTTGATTTGAACATTCGTTGTGAATAATTTGTATAATAATATTATATAAACTTTAAAGATAAATTAAAAAACAGAATCACCAACTAGTCGTATAAGGTAAAATTGCTGTTATGAATTTATTTTTGGTTGAACTCAGGTTTCGGACCTTAGCCGGTCGATGTCATCAATTATATAATCTTAACTTTTACTCTGGTACAATAAGCATATTTGATTGGCTTAAAACAAGATCTGAGCAAACATCAGTTAATTTGTATAATCTAGCTAACGTTTGCTCTTATTATTAGACGTCACAATGCAAATTTTGGACGGTGTGTTCGGCTGCTATAGCCAACTAATATTAGGTGAACAGGACGTACCGCATGTGAGATTTCACACACACATATCCCTCATTATATATCCATTATTTTTAAAACCATCACTCATTGTATTTACTCATGCAGTTAATTAATTAAATATAAACTAACAAAGATAGGTGTTAAGAATAGGCAGAAAAACTAAAGACGAAAACGAAATACACATGATTACAATATTTATTAGAGGATATGAATTCCAATGGATAAGAAGGTTATCTCAAATTGTCATGCCATTGATATAACAGATTAGAATGAATAGCTGCATCCCATTGGTATTTCTACTCGTCAAAAAAGTAAAACCCATCCAGCTTAGATGCTATAAACCAAAATTAGCTAGACCCAACCGCATACAGACCACTCTCTCGGGGAGGAAGGGGTGATTGAGTATTCATATCTTCTTCATAGAACATATCCCGAGACTATACAATAGTTGACCCATTAAATCGAAATAAAGACGCCACGAGTACTTCCCATAATTGTTCTTCCAATCATATGGTCCCTCGAAAATAAATCAAATAATTGAACTTATTAGGTTATTGTTACTGGACTGTCCACGGCCATTATTGTTGGGTTGCTCAATCTCGATTGACGGACTCAGGCTTTTCCTACGCCGTCCAGGATTGATCAACCCAACATATAGCAGTAGACAGTCAAGAACAAAACGGAATAAGTAGATAATAAACTAGACGCCTGCGGGAAATATCCTGGACTGTCGGGGAGACTTGGAATCTTGCTAAGCCGCCCTCTCAGTGAATATGTGTTACTAGTAACTTGTATATGATGATAATGCATTAGGAAAAGCACAAAACCTATTAAAACGGCAGTCAGTGACAAAGATCAACTAATTTATCCAAATAACATCATCGCAATGTGAACTCTTGGAAATAGATTTAAGTTTTGAGCATTTAAAGCTGACATAAAGCAAGAATATTTTCTTCAAAAAAGTCTGCTCAAATATTAGATGATATTACTATTGATTATATGTTGTCGGTGGTATCAGAGATTCTGCAGTAGTTTATAAAGGGTAATGAAGTTTCTGCTACTGCTCACTTGCACAATTCAGTGCGTTTTCCGATTTACCTTCGCGGGTTTATCCTCGACATAGTAACACGTACTTCTCCAATAGAATATTATACAGGAAATAATTAAGTTAAAAATTTATGGAATACCCAACCATGCAGTGCCTCAAAATTAGAATTAAAATATTTATATCGTACATCTGTAAGAAAATCCTAAGAAAGCAGGAAGAGAAGGTGGCATGAATGCGGCCCCCAATATATTTTATAACAAATAATTAATTATTCTTGTTAAAAGAAGGCATGTAATGACCAGTTTTATTCATGGTGATTTCCCTAACGGGTGCTTAGCGTGAAACGATCATAATAAGTTATGCATATGTATATGATAAAACCAGTGGAACTTTTTATCTGATTCCCAACAATATAAAACGGAAAATTATAGGTCCTAATCAGGGTCATATTGTAAGATCAAAATAGTTCTAAGAACACGTGAAATTTAAGTTGAAATCATGCAAGAAGCGTAATTTTTGAGATGTGATTTTAGCCACTCAAAATACAAGGGACCCCGAATTTAAGTAAAATTATATCAACCTCCTCTATGTGATCACAATAAATGTTATACCTTGTACAAAGACGAATGTTTCTGGGGGGCATTCTCACTAAAAATTTGTCGCTTTGAAATTTTGTTCACGCATGGCATTTTTTTTGTAAATCTTGTACACTAAATCGACCGCATGTGTCTATGGCTAGTTTCCCTTTAGGTCTGACACCACTTGTTAATAACGAGATCAGCTTTTAATTTCCATATATATAGTATAATTAATATGAGTATTGTGTCATGAGTAATCAAAGTCAGTGGTGCCGTTAATTCTGACTTGAGTTTCGATCAAGGTTGGTGACCTATTGTAATATATGGCTCGTACCATATATCGTCATCTTTCTTATTTTGAGAATATTTTCGCACAAGAGAAACGAGTTATCGGAAGGGCATTTCCACTGATAGTCCATTATTTATATTATTGCTTATGTTAAAAGGTTATATGATGTTTGTCTTATCTTTCTAATCAAAATTATCACAACTTCTCTAAGCGTTATATTTAATAGACACTTGGTTTTACAATATCCATTTTTTGATACATATTCAATTTTATTGGGCGATTCGTATTCAAATTATCCTAACAGTTCAGATCCCTGATGCATGGAGATATAATGGTTGTGAACTATAAAGCATACCTCCTTGGTGTGCGGGATACGCTAACGTCTCTGGTATACATTCCGATGTCTCAGCGAGCCTGGATTACATGTCAAACCGAGATATCATGTGATTTTTCGGTCCTCGTTGCCATTTCATGTCCACTTACTCTCTTTCGAAATGGATGGTTTTAGACACACGCAATAGTAAATCAAGTCGTATATTAAAAGAGACTACGAAAGGCGACACGAAGTAAAATTTATGTTTTCTGCCTTGTTAATGGGACGTAGACATCAGGAACTTCACTAAACTCAACGTGTATACAACCATTTATGTGTATTAAATCAGTGATTTTGGGAAAGGAGACTGTATCATTCATAATATGAAACGAATGATAAGTATCCATCCGTATATTTCCCTCTCTCCGAGTTGCTCAACATTATGCATTATTTTGCGAATTAGACCTATCAGAAATATTTTTCAACTGCTTGTTCCCATTAATGGAACGTAATTTTTTGTGAGTAGCTCATATTGAACATTTCAATATATTGCTCACTTCTCTATATATTACCAAACGTGAACAAATTTGGGTTGCATATTCGGTTCGTTACCCAATATTTTTCTCCGATGTATCCTTCACGAATGGATATATTCAGTTCCCGACTATAGCTCACGACTCAAAACACATGATTGAAACATAAAATATTTAGTGCTGGGGAACCACAGGTATTTAAATGGCACACACGTTAAGAGTTAAAATAGGATGACAAGGGCCAGGTTCTACGTCATGAGTGTCCAGATTTAGGAAAAATCACCGCTTCTGATTGCAACCCCTCTTTTGAATTCACTAGTCATTCATATATTAGTCTTTTTATGATTTAAATGTTTACATGAGCATTAAATTCGCCACAAACGGATATATTAAGTCTAAAGGTTTCAACTTATAACTCCCTCATAGCATGCATTTATCTTGATGAGGCATTTAGCCTCCCTGACCGATACTTTTTACAAACGCCCTAAGAAACTCATATGAGGAGTTCGAATATGAACGTACGGTTAAATATGATTTCAAGAGACTTCATTCCGAGTTCTTATAGAATATCATCTCCTAAAGTAAAAGGACAATTCTTTGCATGAAAAAAAATTATATGTAATTTACAGCGGTAACCTATGTTGATTAAGTATAATTAAGAATAAGTCATGTGAACGGAAGTAAATTTCAGTTACTTAGAATCCACCAGTCCTCTTCCATTATGCGAAAATATCTTTAGATTTTGTATGAATACCCTAATGACTTCCTTGAATATTCTCCTATCAAAAGACGATAAAGTACCACAATGAATTGTTATTACATTGTCCCGCCCTTTCTATATACTTTTCTTGTTTCGTTTTTTTTTAAATAAAAAGAGTCTTCGATAACATATTAATACTATATACTGTTATAACGACAAACACAATAAATATTTAACTTATCAATAACACATCATGAATAATTATAAATAAAGTATATAACTATTTATAGTTTTAAAAGAACAATCGAAAAACCTTAGACTAAAGCCTTTTAGCGCTTTCATTGTCCAATCCTCAGATGCTTACTTAGTGCTGTCTAACTAGTTTATATATACATCGATGTTTTTCCAACAGCAAAGAATAAAATCTGATCGATTGCTTTCACTATCTACTGAAGGGTGTTTACTTGGCCACTCCGCCTCCCACAAAAGGGATCAGGGTGCACCGAAAACCCTGGCGTTAGCAAAGATAAAAATCTGTTCTCTTCTAACAAATGATAGTTTTTTACATTCATTTTGCCAAGTGAAAATATGGCAACTAGATCAAATAATTTAGATTAAAAATGTTAACATTATTTGAATCTTAGAAAACTCTCTAAGCATAATTGTTGATAAAATATCTTTGTGCATTTTCCTCCCTGATCCAAGATTGTAATCTTGCATTGTGGCCATAACTAGAGATACTGTTTGACTATTTTATAATTGAAAGTATAATTTAGTATTGCATGCTCTTGCAATAACTTAAATAGATGAGAGGTACAAAGTGTGTTGTTCCATAATATCCATATCAATGTACGTCGAATATTAGTCATATCGGCTTTTTAAGTTGTCTGTATTGGAAAGATAAGCAATTGACTGTTCAATCAAAAGTGGCAAGAAGAACAGACACTATATGGTCTATAATTTCTACAAATTATAGCGTTGGCAATATACGAGTTCTAACTTAAATCATTATCAAAATTATCGCCTGTCCGGAAATTTGACAGACCATTACGGGGAACTGTAGTTAGATGGAATATTTTCACCGCCATTCAATCATGTCAAAAACTGAGAATGGGCTCATAGAGATGCATCATTAGGATAAGATAAGTCGCGTCGGAACAGTTGGAAGCACAGCGATATATACATTACTCAATATCGTTAATTGGTTTTATAAAAATACACAATTTTATAATTCAAATCATACAAGTGGGCCAAAAATAAAGTTACAAATTACTGTTAAAGTCTAGTGTCACAATTACAATAGTCTCCATACTCAAACAGTCCATATTAACAGTCCTACCTCCAAGCAAAAGAGACACAGATTTAGTACTAATTGGACGCGTCAACACAATATTTGCAGTCTGTAACGTGCACTACACCGGCACAAACATTTTTCTCTGTCTTTCATCACTTCCAACAACGCGACCAAAATCCACATATTGCGGAGGAGAACTGTCCAATGACAAGCACAATATCACCAACTTTCACATTTTCAAAAATCTATCCATTTCTGTCATCTTTACTGTAATAGAGGTAGATAATTCGCGTAAGCCCATTACTATGTTCCAAAAAGAATCTGCCAGATAACTGAAACGAGCCATCTCCATCTTGCATGTAATTGTTCGGTTTTAGAAAAAAGGTCAGGTGGAAAACATCTCGCCAGGTCGAAGTACAACAAATCATTCGGAGGTGAGTGCTTCATCAATTCACATTCAACTTGAGAAGCTTCAGGTGGATAGGTCTTCCATTTAGAATCCTTCTACTTCACAAAATAGAGGGTGATAAGACCTTCATCATTCAAGTACTGAATTTATTCTGTTCACGCATGACGGAATACAACACCTTTGCGGGACAGAATTAATTAGTCGTCCATGTTCTCACATAAATGAGCATGCTGTTGGAGGGTTAATTCCCATTGAATGCTTTCTGTAGCATTGAATCCTGATCTGCTGCTGGTTCCATTCTCTGTATTTTCTCTCAGTTCCCTCCTAGCAATAATTCTTCTTTTACTGCATTTACAACTGAATCAGGGTCAAGGGAAAATGCCAATTCCAGGATGAACTGCTTTGGCCATACAGTGAAAATAACACCGTAAACGTTTTCGATTAACAACTTCTCCTGTTCACTCCAAAAGGTCACCAAAAAATCAATCGATTCTAGAAAAAGGTGGCCTCATCAACTTCAATCTTGTCCTTAGGAAGGATATTGCCATTTTTCTGTAGTAGCTGTGAAAGCACTTTTGATATTTTCGCCACTGTCGACACACTTTGATATCGTCTTGGGATGATGTGGGAGTAACACCCAGAATTCCAAATCTCTGCCGAAAATCGTCAAAATGGAATTTAGCCATATGGTCCAACAGATTGAATGTGCTTTCTTGACAATCGAGATTCTGAAAGTGGACGAAGAATCCTAGCCGCAACGAGTACTTAGGCACTGTTAGAGTCAATTAAGGCATGTTGTGGATCGGTCCAATCGTCACACCAACTCTCAACATCCTTGACCATAACAATAATATGGATCCCAACAGGCGTATATTTGAGGATTTATTTGAAGTTTATCTCCTTGGCAGTTTTTATATATCATTTCAATCGAGAGCGTCCAGTTTCTTCAAGCTTCCTTTGTACAAGAAATCAAGGTCTCATGCTCATGGCTCGTTTTACGCATACTACGTCAACTGCAATAAAACATTTCTGAGGTGTACTACGTACCTTTGGTGGCTTAGCCCTATTGTTCTTTAAAGAGTCCTTGGAGAGTGATTCTTCTATACTCTAACATCCACGCTGTATGTGTTCTTCTACTTGATACCAAGTCGGAGAAGTTATGGACAATTTAAGCGTCCATTCCAGTCGTTCCTTCACTTGGTTCTGTTGCTTTGCTGACATACACTGACGTGATTCTATAACTTCGGATTGAGTCGTTTGGAAAATGGTTTCAAATTCAGAACATTTTGAACATTCTGTGCTACTTTCAATAGAAATAACCAGGTCCATGTAACCATTTGAATGGTGCTTCCGAAAACTGTCAATAATTCGCTCCTACGTGATGTAATCCAGCAGGTTTTCGTTTGTGTTCAATTATAGTGCCACTGCTTACATCTGTTGCTCTATAGAATGATTACCAGCGTTGGCTACAAATGGTTAGTGGATATCGTGTTCTTTTTGCAATGTATCGGTGATAACAACACTATCTATCAGTCAAAAGATAAAATTGCATGAAATGGATCAGTCCAGTTCATGAGCTAACAGCGACTAATTTTTCACTGCAACTTGTCGCAAGCTGTAAGCTGCCATTCTGGGTTTGTCACTGATTTAAGGGGGCAACTCTCGATTTCCCATGCAAAAATGCACAATGTATGTTTTCATCTTCATCCACTCTGATGTTAGAAAAAATCTGTACCCATATCCTAACATTGCTAGCACCGAAAACACAGTGCAATGAAATGACATCCTTGAAACTTGAAGGCTGAACACTATCAACTGACACGTGTTCTATATTCCTGAACTTGATGATATAACCACTCTGATCTAGTATGCTCCTTTTTAGGAATCTTTCTTCCATCCCATCCAATTCCTCTTTTGCACAAAGACGAAGTTAAAAACTTGCTTGTCAACACAAACGGTGTGATGCGATTCCAAGTGATTGACACAGCACTGATAACACTCATATACCACGTCTTGTTGATGGTTGATTCTTGATGTTACGTGGAAGCCAAGTTTGTCTTCTACAATGCACAATGTATGCCCAAAAGCTCGATCAGTAACACTATCGTCACTTAAATTCCATTTTTCTAGTCCTTTGCACATCTTCCTCTGGAATACACTTGTATAGCTTCTAGGCTGTTGCTAGGAATTTTGGTAAGACAGACCACCCTATTGACAAAATGTAGAAATGTCACGATCAAGATGTTGCATTTTAATTGTTGTTATGGATGTTAACAGTCATACTTACATGTTTCTCATACGTCCTGCGACATTGGCGGAAATTGTCTTTATGTTCTTCTGCAGTTCGGCTTAGGGCAAAGTTACAACGCTTGGTGATGATGTAGCACCAAATAAATGAACAGTCATTCTGTTATTGATGGCCTTGTTGGATTCCATTTTCCCACCAATTAGAAAACGTAAACAATCACGGTCTAAGGGATGGTAGCTTTCACGTGGATAAACATAGCTTATTCGATGTCTCCTAATATGGCTATTTTTTGACGATGCGAATAACACCAAGAAGATATTCGTAAGTTTGGTTCCTAGTAATAGTTGGGTTGTTCAGAGATACTCTCTGTGAATTTCTGTAGCAATCGAATAGACACGGATTTTATTACTTCATTGGGTGGTAAACGACCGTGATAAGAAAGGCACCAACTTTTTCCATCGTTTGTTTGCAATTTCATCCTCTGGTACTAGCTCGCATACTCCATCTATTGTATCTCATCCTTTGAATCTTATCTCCAAAACGGGTTTTTCAATCCTTGGAGTCGGCGCTTACTGTGCGAATTACCGGTAAAAAATGTTACGTGCCGGAAAGGAAGCGCAATTGGTAAAATGCCCATCCTCAAGTGAATAGTTTTCCACCTGCTCCATGAAGTTATCTCTTCAACTGAGTTTCTTTCTTGTCGTCGACAAACACTCGGAAAGTCAAGTTCATGCTATTTATAGTGCGACGTCTAGGCGAGAATTTCTACTTCTGATTGACGCACAGGTGATTAACATCAAAGGTATTCTACTTTGAATAAACATTCCAGGGTATCCAACCTAGTCTCGTTCTTGTAGCATGTGGTGAGCCATGTGGCCTTGTGACCAGACCAAAAGGTGTATATGCATCAGGAGCATTGTTTCCTAACATTATTCTAATGTCAGAATCGATTTGCGGAATTGAAAGAGATGCTAAATGAGACCATTTCTGAATTTCATCCTCAGTAGGAATGTGTTTCTTTGTAACTGGCATGGTTTCTTTGGTGTAATCATTTGGAAGATCTACCACTTGTTTATTATCCATGCCTGTCACCTGCAGTCCATTTACCACAACTGTATTGAATTTCTGAGCGTTTCCCATAGTGTTTATGGTAATCTGTGTTTTCTTTCATTGTGCACCCAACCGTTTCATAACATTCTCTGTACAGAATGAAACACTACTGTCTGTTTCGAAAAACGCATATGTTTCTATTTGATGTGGTTTGTTTTTCAGTTTTAATGTCACCGGTATTATTGCAATAGCACACGGCACATCACCATCTTGATGTTTACTAGATGTTGAACTGGTACAAACATTCGGTTCCATGTAGTCAATATCAGCTTGAATTGAAGATACTGTATCTTGTGTAGCACATGCTGAAGGTTTCTGTTCTTTACTGACGAAGTGATTCTCATTGTGCAATATAGTAGGGTGTAATTTTGAACACACAGCACATTTCAGTTTCTTATTGCACTGACTACTCAAATGTCCTTTTTTTAAACATCCAAAACACAGCCCTTTACTTTTCAAAAATGTCACACGGTCTGCTCTTGGAATTGCTTGAATTATGCGACATTTATCAAGGGTGTGTGTTTCACTGTTACAATATTCACAATTTCTTGAGATTTGTTGACCTCACAAGATAC
>CAJDSM010046386.1:0-13395 GCA_903981925.1 Ostrea lurida | reverse complement strand
ACAATATGCACATGTCTTCAGAGCAAGAAATAGTGAAGTCTCCCGTTGTTTTGTGTTATCCCTGAAGTCCGATCTGAAACACCCCAACCCCCCCATCTGAAACTCATTGCCCCCGTAAACTTTAAGATTTTACCTTTGTACTTTGCCCGTCCCCTCCCTCCTCCCGCGTTCCCCCCGTTTATGATGTTGCACGTGCTTCTTATTCTACTTTCCCAGACACCAGCTTCTTCCTACAATGTTTGATTGTAAATAATGGACCGATCGATTTATTTACATGTATATGTAGCACCTTTCACAGGGATCTGAGATGCTCGTCCATAATTATTATTTATTGATATTATAATTTAAACAAGCATTCTGAGAGTATGACAGCCAATTACTAGTCCCCCTACGGTTACACAAATTCATTGGACTGCAACAATATCTCTAATTCATTATTAGGCTATATTCATACACTTTATTGGCAAAAGGGAATATTGGGAGCCAGGATCAGGAACAAGGTCTTAACTTAGTGAAAATTCGATCTTGAATCTGTTGTACTTTTTCATATGGCAACAGGAATGCTACCAAATACAAAGGATATCTGCAAACAGTGACGAGAAAAAGGCGGGAGAAAACTGATAAATTATGAAATTTTTCTACGTTCCAAGGCTATAACTCAGTGAAAAAATAAATGGAATTAAAACCCCAAACTCAACACTTGATGCTGTGACTTGGTATGCAAGAACAATCTCCAATTATCAAATTGAAATATTCTGCAACAGTGACTAGAAAAGTGCGAAAACTGAGTAATTTATTCGAAATTTCTAAAAGTCCAAGGGCCATAACATCAGTGAACACAAATGAATGACGAAACCAACTCAATGATCTATAACTTGGTATGGTTTAAAGCAATGTGCCAAATATGAAATAGTATATCTGCAAGCAATAAGAAACAAAGTCTGGAAATTAACGGGACAGAATGGGGACAGACAGACAGACACAAAGAAGAAGCTATAGGTCCCTCCGTACAAAACCGGTAGGGGACTACTAAAGTTTGGTTGTACAATGGTCTGTTTATTTTGCTTTCAGTATAGATTGTTTGTGTCGGTAGGTTTCGTTTTCGTTTGGTTATAGCTTTCGTTTCGTCTTCGGTGGGTTTCGTTTCGTTTTGGTGGATTTTGTTTTCGTGTTCGGTTAGAATTTTCGTTTCGTTTCGGTTTAGATTTTGTTCGTTTTCGTTTCCGCTTTACAGTACCCTATCTGGGGCAAGTATGTAATTCATCACCCCGCACATGCTACTGTATGTCTCTTAACGTATTCGATACGCAAGACCTTCCCTTCATGTATGATCGTTATATGTTTTCTTTTTCTGAATACTTCTTCCGAGATTCGTGGCAGTGAACCCTAGATGTAGCCTTATTTGCTTACGTGTAGACAAGAATATGCCTTGTCCCGCTATGCAGCACTGGAATAAGGGGTGATCCTATACGTTTCCAAGGTAGATTACGTGTTGATACCTTATCCCCCAATTGGTAGACCTCAACTGAATTTTAGTATTAGTCATATATTTTCTTTTACAGTATTAATTTGACAAAATAATGTCTTCAATAGGACTTTAAAAAGCACACATACCAAACAACAATACAAAAGATTCTCATGAAATGTTTTTTCTTCGTGCTGGTTGGTCTAGATAATATATCCCTAGTCATTATATTGTGAAAAGACGATGAGATTAGTTTTGATTAAAGGCGTACTTAGTGTTTGGTGCGTCCCATAATTATGCTACGCGACGTCCCATTTAACTAATTGGAAAGACTCTATTTTGGGGCAAACTTATTTAGATGCTCAGTAGGTCATCCATCCGTGATTTTAATTGATGTTCAGTCACGTTGTCGAAAATCCTAAGTGTTAAGTTGACACATTGTTGAGGGGCTTTATTGCGCGAATATTGTGATGTTCATGCATAAAGGTGCTCATATAAATAGCCTGCTACTTAAACTTATTCTCAGTTCAGCATACCTTATCTCTCCTTTCTATGGCATATTCCTTCATTACACATTTCTTTGGTATTGAATAGACTCTTCAGCAAAGCATGGGATTTCTTTGCTAACGTATTGTGCTTATGTGAAAATAATTTCTCTTAGTTATATATTATCGTCCACCATTTTAGTCACAGATTTTTTTCCTTCTGTTGGGCTAGAGCATGATTGTCATCTGCGTTGAGTGTGGATTACTGATGATTTGAATACCAACAGTAGAAAACTATGTAAACACATTTTTTCAAACGAAACCTTCCCTTCCATCATGTAAGATTCTCTTCCAAAATGGCTTTACTGAAGACAAACCGACATTAACCACAAAATCATACTAAACATCAAAACCGACCTGCGTGGACACAACTTCTTTCTCAAGATTTGTGCTCTTTGCATAACATCTTGAATTCCTCGTCTTATTATAATCTATCTCCTGGAAATAGAGTCTAATATTTAACTCGAAAGCTTCAACAATCAAGACAGGCCCCTATACTCAAGAATACATAACCATATAGAGTCACGCACACCAGTCCACTATAAAAACATAAAAAAAAAACGTACTTACGATACTTCTCAATAACACAACCTTACTATAGTTTACACACTCAAAACGCTGTGTAGTGACCACCTCGATGTTACCATTCATAGGACCCATCGATATTAGTCATCAGACTCAAGACAACCTATATAGAGGAGACAATTCCACAGCCGTCTTGTTCAACTTGTTGTCTTAAGAAGTGATGTCTGTAGTGAAACGCATCGTCATTTGCTGTCACGAACTCAAACATTCGATGTCACTAATTAAGGAAGAATACCTGATTTAACTCTGATGCGTCTTTTCAAGAGTCGAATACCAAACCGGCCAAGGACCCGTTGTTGAACTTTTTCTCACTCTTTTGGGATAGTGACCATTGAGCTTTTAACTTTCCGATTAAAGCCACGGATTGTTCATGTGGAAGCAAAAATCACTGTCAACTGGATAATACGATGGCTTTTATACGAGGCCTGAGGACTCTAAGCCCGGAGCGGACCGGTATGGGAACTGTAAATGGGAGATGAGATAGCGCGCTATATTTGACTGCCGCACTCGACCGCTACTTCGAAATAATCTCACGATGCCTCACACGAAGACGAACAGAGGTCAAGCGAATATACTGCATACGGCGAGTTGCACCATATCTCCGTTGTGGCACACGATCTCAACATGCCTTTCACTTCATCTTATATCAAGTGTCCACTCCAAGATTGAAGAATGGCCCGACTACCGAAAGAGGGCGATACGGGGATGTCATGCTACCGGATCTGTCCCAGCTCCGGGTTGTTATTCCTGCCGAATTCCCTCAGAGAAACTAGACCCATCGGTCTCTGAGTTAGTTTTAATTTTGTTTCACGACCAACTGCAAGCTGTTCAATATCATAGGGTCATCACTTTAATTTTTAACCTTTGAAAAAATTAAAATCATTTTTTGCAAAAACTGCGATATGTTAAGGATCGCAAAATTGTCCAAATAGTTCTTGTTGAGTAATCATTTTGGTGGTCCTAATGAAGCGTGGCCTATGGTTGATAAATTAAGTATTCGCGTATTTGATTTTTAGTGTTTTGTTGCTATGATGTCCAAGTATGGTCTATGAAGAGAATTGGTAGATGCTCACTAAGGTGGAGGTCTTACTTCGTTGAGGTCGAGGTTTACCCAGAGTTTATGATTAATCTAGATAGAAAGATTTATGCAAATTTGGGTATTAGGTAACCTGGAGGGTGGGGTGTGGGTGTGCATTCATTGATGCAAGAGGATGGCTGTATCCGCATGGCAGCGTAGCCTGCCGTTCGCTTTCGTGGGGCGGTTGACGTTATGGGGCGAAATGTATGGGTGGCCGATGTTGTTGATGCACCATTAATCGGACATCGGATGGGTTTGTGTGAATGGTTTTGTGTTATGAGCACGCTGAGATTTGAGTTTTATCGAAGTTAGTTCTGAGTATTTGTGTAGCCCTCGTGAGCCAGGTTGTGACTTTTATGGTGGCGGATATAAGACGAAAGTAGTTTTGAAATAATGCAAACGAGGCATGTGTTCTTCGTGTGGTCTGAGCATGTCTAAGAATTTTGTTACGGGTTTTTGCGGCTTAGACCGGGCAACCAAAGAGAGTCTAGTGCGCGCGTACTCGCTGCTCCGTGAGAGAGGCGGGTGCTTGGCGAGCGATGCAGGCTTGTCTTGTGCATTTTGGTTGGGATGGAGGGATTAGGCTGCAGCCTCTGTAAAGGCATTTGCCGGTTCAAGCGAGAGGCGAAGCGTAAGTATTGTGTTGCTGGCAAGGGTAAAGATAATTTGACACGGTGGAAATCCAAGTGATGGCCGATAAGATGAGAGCGGGCGGAATTTAACGATGTGGTTCGTATGTATCAGCCGACAACGGAATCATAACCTTAGGAAGGCATGATATATTAATGTGATTGAAATGTGTTTTAAAAGACCTATATCCTTAAATTTTTTTCACTCTCCTAGAGTGCCCTTTTAGTGCGCCGAAAAATATTTGGTTTCAGGAGTCGGAGCTTTATAAGTGTGCTTTAGGGTTGTTTAGGAGAGCATTATTTTTAGACGTTTCTAGTGTAATGTGCGGTGTGCAAGTGTATTGTGGCGTGAAGTAAACTTGAATGGTAAGCGGTTTTCGGACGGTGTTTCGTGGGCTACCAAATGGCCGTCGACGTGTCGTTGTCAGCTTGGACTAAGTGTGAATATGTGCAAGAGAGCTGAGACTTGGGTCGAACAGGAGAAATCTATCCAGTAAAATTGAAGGGTGTACGGACATTAACTGACTTTGTGCATTCTGTTTGGTTCGGGTAACAAATGATGAAAAGACACTCAGAAGCATGCCCCGATACTGCGTGCCTTGTACAACTCGAATGAGAGCCCCTCAATGGAGCAATGGAATGCAACACCGACAACAGACTGATACCGGAGATGATTTAAGTTTTGAACTTGTGAGTCTTGCGCCATCTAATTCCAGAGTTTTAAGATCCTGGGATTTAATACTGAAGCAGTGTATGGTGCCTTTAGTGATGTATGGTATTTGGTTCCTAATGGCGGAGTTGTGTGTGAGAACAGGGATGTGCATTGCAACAGGTGGTAGTTATACAAGATGGTGCGCGTAATGTGTAATCCGTATGCCTAGTTTAATGAGGAACTTACCCCGCCGTGTGTGCCGCTGGCGAACACATTCTCTTGAGATCCCGTGAATGAGTTCAGCCTTCAAGTTTCTTGTTGGCCGAGTGCGGCTTTCTGTATAGAAGACACTGTACTCACATAACAAGCGTATGCGCATGATGCGATGAAGTAAAGAAGTGAGGTATCTAAGAGTTTGATTAGATTCTCCATTTGACATGATTGTAGTGAGGCAGTATTGCGGGGATCGATTGTAAGGCTGTTTCTTGTTTTTTGAAGATAACATAAGCGTTAGTGTTTGAGTTCAAAGGAGCAAGAAGACCTTGTGTGTCTCTCACGAACGGATTTAAAAAAGTATAGCAGCCGGTGATAGGGTGAAGACGTAGTACGAAAGGTTGGTGGTGTGGTTTGTGAAGAGTTGGGAACTAATAGGGAGGACTGTAGATTTCTTAGAACCCAAAGATCGAACGTAGTGAAAGTCTACATCAGTCTTTAGAAGGTCGTGATTGGTGAAGTTGTTGACTTGAGTGAAAGAGTACATCAAGGCTGACGAAGGGCGTAAGAGCGGAGAACAGGATGCGCAGATTGTTCGACGGCCAGACCCTTATGATGGGTTACACGTCGAGGGTAGTTCTTTCCTACATTATCGCTCGTAATACAAGGCAAATATTTACAGGTACAAGAGATGGACCAGACGGAAGTGGCGTCCACGAGAAGTGACGAGGCGAGCGAGTCTGGCGTCAGGGATGGAGACAGTTCGAAATATACGTATTTGCAGAATTGTTTTCAACCCATTAATTGGGTGTCATTATGTTGCCACTTCAGAATTTGTGATACACTTTACCCCATATTGGTCGTCTCTTTTTGTTAATATTCCTCTCAGTTGTGAAGAACATTTAAATCATCTTTTATAATAGGAGAAGTTCAATAGGTCAACGAATATTCATTCGGACAGCGCACCCGGCCATCATTATGACTACTGTGATTACGTCTGTTACTTTTGTACTTGTGATTTTCTAAAAAATACACGCTTTCAACCAGTTGATTGTCGTGACATTAATAAAATCCTAATGTACACAATCGGTATAAAATAAAAACTGAACCCACGCCACCCCCTCATTCACGCCTCCCCACCAAAAAACTTATCCTAGAGACAATGTTACCCCTCATTTATGTTTTGGTCATTATCGTAGTATTGTTTGACAGAATAAATCCCTTCTCGTTTTTGAATAAAAAATGATGCTCTGCCCCATATGTATTAAAATCGAGAAACGTTAATTGCAGGTGTGAAATAATTTAAAATACAAATTCCAAGTACATACAAACTTACATCCATAAATCTGCACAATGATTGCCCACAATGAGACGCATAAAAACTTGTCATATGTTTTAACTGCCCTAGATGGATGTGTTATACTTGCCCCATACTCACTAAATTAATATAAAGCGACCATGCCTCATATAAATTTTATTGGCAAAGTTTTTTAGGAAGAAACAATACCAACCAAATCTCAAAATTCGGCTACCTGCAATTTTTCTGGCTCGGGTTACAATAAAGGCAATATTTTTATCTCTCTCCCGCATGTAAGAATTCCTTATTTTTAGATAGAATGAGACTAACCTCCTCAAAAAAAATGGTAACAACCTTTATTTTTGTTTGTGACAACAAGTGATTGTAGCTTAATTTTGTGATAGCATTAATTTTGTCCTGATCTTTCATAAGACTTAGTGCTGAATTACTGGTAGAAAATGCAAATAAGAAATACAAATTATATTTTTATACAATTCATTTATATCTGACATTATTAGTAAATTATTCTTTTCTATGTGTTAAATTACATTTCCAGCGTAGGGCAAATTTATTTCACGTCAGAAGTAAGCGCGATGATTCTCTAACTGTAAATACATTATTTCTAATTGCAGGATGTGATCTATCGCATTTTCATTGCATAGAATTTGGTTTCTTGAGTCAAGTTACACGCAGACCCAAATAAGTGTCCTATGATAAGATTGGATTTTTATTTGAGAATTTTATTTGGGTTATGCTTTTTGCCCATATGTTGCTGATCTTAACTTCTACTCGGTTCGATAGTGTGGCGTGTCATAACTCATGACTTGTCTCCAGCTCATAAGATAAAGATTGGAAAAGTTAATGCAAAAAGATCCTCTATAATGATTTAGGCACCACATGCCCTAGAACTTATTGCAATTTTTCAACATACTCAATGTATATTTTAGTATATTGCTTTTTTGTGCCTGGGCATCTCTGGATTGTTAAAGCTAAAATATGCCATTCAGAGTTGGGTTAAAGCTTCCTACCCGCCCCCCCGGTCCCCCTTTCCATTATAATGTTCCAGTGTGGTGAGATCCCAAACAGTCTCTTTTTATTACAACCAGTGTAACCTGTTTTGAAGTTTCTGACTCACCTTCTACTTTTTGAAAAATATAGTTCCTTATAGGCCGGTAATTTTTTCATGCTAATAATTTTAATCCACTTCGTAGCGCCAAACATTGAACAAACAACACAAAACTTGTATCATTCCCTAGGTATCAGTGTGAGTATTTAATTGCGACATTTTCACCGGTATTAGCTTGTGGACTCATTTCATGATTTCCTATGTAGACTTAATTTGCTTAACCTTTTCTATTTCTCACTTAATATTTTACAGAAAGATCTTGGATTGATTAAACAAAGATTATTGAAAAGGCCAGATTGTTCCCGGTGTAGTAGTGTGAAGAGAATAAAGTTAATAATATACCTTTGTGGAAACCGAGGACGTGGAGCTTCCTGTTTCCTCTCTCAATACATGTGTTTTTGCCTGTTGTGGATCATTTCGATATACTTTTCAACTTGGTACTGAAATATATCACTTTGAAGCTTTTTCTTTTCCAATCTTCAATAACGAGCTTTTCGAAAGATTACGGAATCAGGCTACGAGCACAATTATTTTTCTAAATAATTTATTATTAAACTTAAATGTGAATTGCCCATATTTAATAGGGCCAAGCGAGATAGGTGTCCCAGCTCAGAGGATATGATTGACCTTGATAGATTATCTGTAGTAGTCCCGTATATTGCTTAGTCTGTCTAGAGATCGTAATCGTAAGCACCTTGAAAAGCTATCCCTATGTCTGTCTCTTTTCATGAGATTCAAGTGCAAGGAAATTTGAAGGCTCCCTATTTTTTAGAAATTGAAGAACTTGCTCCTTAGTATAGTGGATATTTATTCTCCCGCACTTGGACCTGTTCATTACGTGTCGAGTTTTGAACTGAAAAAAGTTGTTTCTATAATGTACAGCCAACGTGAGCAAATATGAATTTTTCCCCCTTTTGCCCATGTTTTTCTTTAGTGTTGAGATTAATGTTCTATAAGTGTACCAGGTATCCAGACAATGTGGTAGAATTATTAAATAGTCCTGAACACCTTTGCATTGAATGAGAGCGATGCAAACGATAAAATTCTGGCTCGTCTTTCCAAATACAACTGGCAATTTCTTAACTGCAACACATTCATATGTACTATCCGCCTACTATAATAAACGATCGTAATGTATGTTTCGCCGAAAACGTGGACCACAAGAATAGGGTATTAATCTTTTTCATTGACTTTTCCGAAGCCCTATTCCTCCATAAAATAAGCCTATAATTATACATTACCTATAGCATACCCACCGCATTCTAAATAATAAGAATATCAGACAGTATGATTACTAATATAATGATGAACTATAGTAATCAATTGGGCTAGGAGTCCCATACTTCTGTCGTGTGTTGGCTTAGGACCTGTCTCACTGTTGCACCTATAGAGATACCGAAATGTTTCATCACAACGTAAAAGATTGTAGCAAGTAGAATGTTAGATAATGACATGCCACACCATGATATACAGTGACTAGATTTTAAGACAGCTTCAGTGTATTTCCATGTCACCGTCGGTGGTGTATAAAGTGAGAATAATATTAAAGATTTGATTCGTTCCCTCTGTACAGGTCAACTATGGGTGATCTTGTAAGTACCTTATTACGTGTTTAAACTGAAGAAACTATTCATGCACATAGTATCCCACTGCAATATTACACATAAACCATTTGAGCAGTTTGATCAATTGTCGGTCATATCTCACCCTAATCCTTTTCATACGCTTGTCTAGTACGTTGACCATATGGATTAAATACCTGATATCTCAAACTAACACACCTCTCTGGCAGAACTAAACATAAATACAGAGTCAATTATATAGAAATGACCAGTTTTGATATCAAACGTAACTTACTCATACTAACATTACTAATAATTGCTTCCGAGAATCATTAACACAAATATTCATTTTTTAGAAGGTCTATGTCCAAACTTTTAATCATGGAAATACACCACGAGTGGTTATGTATTATGAACTGTCTCTAGACTCCTGTAACTAGGCTTTAATTTTGCCTGCAATCGGGACTAACCCTAATTTTGCAAGTACAACTATCGTTCCGTAATTGTTCTCAAGATTGTTTTAAAATTTCGCGACACAAACTTGTTGGAATTCTATTACGTTCAAAGGATTATTTCTCGATACGTTTAATTTCGCGACACTGACTTGTGAATTTAGATTTAGCGTTCAAAGGTATATCGTCTCAAGATAGTTTTCGTCGACCCACATGCTTAACGGCCGTCGCAACTGCACCTATAACTTTCTCTAAAGCGATTGTTATTATTAGTCAATCTGAATTGGATATTTTCTCGATTATTTTTATAGAAATCAAATCTCGCTAAAGAACTATTAAACATTTGTATGAATATCTATCGTCTTGACTACTCAAAATGAGAGATAGTTTTATAATTTTATCGTCAAAAACCACCTAAATAACAGATATAATATGATTGAAAAACCAATAACTGTTTTGAATGGGTAAAAGAATATGTAAAATCCCACCAATGCACACGTTGCTAGATGTTCGTTAAGAGGAAAGGAGACCCAAACGCTTAAATTGGGTCAAGGTCCATTCCTCCAAAAAAACATGGATGACTCTCAAGCAAAAAGATTGAAATACCGAAAAATTAGAAGAATCAACCTTGTCACATGCAGTAGTTTGTCACACGAAAAAAGAAATCCACTCGCGCAACTGCTCAAAGGCCCTGAGTAAGGCACCACATCTAGCCTATTAATCCCTTATGCAGCCCTTTCACCAGTAATTAGGTCAGGACGTCTACCGCGTATGTGAGATAGAAATATTCTCGAGTGTGACGGTTAAAACAATACAATATACAAATCAATATCGCCGTATCTAAAGTGAACTCTAAATTACTCCCCAATACTTGTGAACGGATGGTATAATTTAGATCTCTGACATCATCATAACGTTAAACTATAAGAAAGCTCTCGATACAATAAAGAGCGCAAATACACAATACCCTTTTAGATATAGTAACGCGCCTCAATTGGTATATCTGCCCAACGATATACCTAATAACTATATGTGTTTACCTAATATTCCTCCCTTTCTTAAAGCGATCCCATCCATTTCTCTGATAGAGGTACACCCTGAATGAGAAACACCTCGACTACTCCGTTGTTACACGGAAGGCATTAATGCAGCAGTCAAGCTTGACGGTGGAGCTGATTGTTCTAAGGTCGATTGTGAATAGGAATGGTTGTAATTCGAGCTCAATATCCCGGACGTGATAGACTATCAATCTCCGTGATCCAATAATATTAAACTCAGGCGCGCTTAGAACCGACTCGACTATCAAGGAGTGGGTAAACATAGAATACTAAGTATCGTCTCGGTTGTTGATTGAGATTTCCTCGTAACCACTCTTAAGTCACGGTTGACTATCACTAACATTGAGAATGAGCTTGGATACAGTTAATTCCCGTGCAATAATGATGACAAAGATGGGCGTTCAAATCAAACCTGCGTCTGAGTATCTTTTGCATTTTGATATTACAAAACATTCTCCCCTGAAATCTACTTTACCAAAGCAAGCGTGCAATCCCAGAACATAGAACAAAACCTGAAATAGACATCAACAAGCCCAATGTAAAGCAATATTTATTAAATAAATGGCGAAGTAAACAATGGTGTCAAAGGGCAAATCACTATTCCAAGATTTTTTTAGAATTATTTTAAATATATACGAAATTATACCTACCATTAGTCGAGTGTAGCCAGTTCGTGGGGCCCGCTAACCAAATTTAAGAAAAACAAAAGCAACACGACCTCGCGACAATAAGCGAAGGCAGATCAGGTGCCGTTGGAGAGTAAGCATCCTTCTGCTGACAACAGTCACACCCGCTGTGATATAATCGCTGAGAACCAATGCCACTTTGTTTTATTTGGATGCACTTCTTCTCCCAGTTTATCAATTTATTAATTATTGGAATTAGAGATTATTGCAGGTAGTGTTCTACTACCTGAAATAGTATGGATTGTCAATAAAAATTGGTATTACCCACGATCCTTAAATGTAACAATATTGATCAAATATTATAGAAATCGATCTATAATTCAGTGCAGCTTTCTTGCATCCAACAAAAAATCACTTCCAATTGCAAAATTATGTTTCTTTCTAAGCCCTTTCTAAAATCATCGTCTCGACATTATGAATAGAAGTCAATTTACTATCATGAATATGCTAATTTTATAATTAGTACAACTAAGGAAAAATACACACCCGAAATTAGTTACATTATCACAATGACCATAAGCAAGATACAATATTAGTGTAATCGCAAAACTTAATATGAGTCCTCTACAATAATCGCCAAAATAACCTATACATCCAATTTACTATGGAGAATCCGTCTATTGACATCAGCCACATAGAAGTTGTGAACCCTTGGCATATATTACTGTCTGCGAAGTCATTTTTGATATAAACAATATTGAACAACGCGAACCCTGCCCTAGATTCACAATCTTGGCGAATATGACTGGCCAAAACCACCTACTATTTTTCTACATCATTGCTAATTCAATATCTTTTGTGATATGGATAAATTAATCCACCAGCAGACAAACATCTATTTGATTCTGTCACACAAAATTGCACGTGTTTCCTGAAAAGAATTTTAAAGGCATTGCGTCTCTTTAGTGGTATTGCCATATGTCCGTCCATGAATATCACCATTTAGAACTTGAATCCATTTGGGGTTCCGATTGTGAGCAAAACTTATATAGATCATTTTAAATCAAAGGATATTGACCTGTGCAATTTATAATTTAGGTCATATAAAAGAGATCCTAAACCCTTTCATGTGAAATCTTTTTTCACGAATTCAATATCCGCCAGCAATATGGTTACATTCTAGCTAACCAGTTATGAAGTAATTGTAATAAAATTATGGAGATAAAACACAATAAAAATAACACGAAATATCTTCTCCAGCGTGTTATAGGATTGCTCTCTAAAAGTTGATAAACATGTAGAGGTAGTTAACTCACAAACGCATTATTTACCATACCTTAGTATTATAGTAGTCAACAAATTCTGCATGCTTTAAATTTCAGCTGATTTCAAACAAACAGTAGGAGGAAAGTGAGTCTTGTGACTGATAGCCGCAATTCTCCGTTCAATTATGACAGAAAGCCTAAAATCTTATACCAACAAAAAAGTGAATTCTGTAAATATTTATCAACAGACTGAAAAAGTATGAAAAATAGATCCCCGCAAGTCGTTGAGGCTTAGGGTTAAATTAGTTGGTTTGGAATTGGTTGAAGTTGGCCTGTGTATTACGGTACTTTACTTTCTTAAAAAACTCTCTTGAGATAATTTACATACATTCAATTCGGAAGGTCCACCATTGTCATTAAAGCGGCTCCAAAATTTAGCCGGGTACTAATTGCCTCGAGACGACTTATATTAAACCAGTTGCTTGAAGGAGCTATTTTATCACCTTGTCTAACACTCTGTGGTGATAAGGTAAATACAACGGTGGGTGTTCTCGGCTTGTGACCGTTGCTCTTATCTCAGTGTTGTAATATTGAACTTGAGGTCTGCGATTCCTTAGAACATTTCTATCCCCAATTTAATTCGCAAATGTGTCAGCTCTTTTACAATACTATACCCGCACATGCGCTGCATATTGTTTTCAATGGTTACTGGAGTAGGCATATTCTAAGATAAGCTGGAATATGTTCCTTATTAGGTGGTTTAAAGGTCGAGTCTGCAATTTTTCTCTCTGTCATCTACTATTTAAGTCTATTATGTTCATCCCTATTACATCCCTCCTCTC
>CAJDSM010046378.1:543-18198 GCA_903981925.1 Ostrea lurida | reverse complement strand
TGACGCACATGAAAGCGTGCAACGTTTATTTTAAAACGTGAGAGACAAGTCGTAGAGATCGCTTACATCAAATATCAGTAATAGAGGGTATGGAGATATATTTATCAAACTGGGAATTACATTAGTGAGTTGATAGGTTTGCAATCAGTGCTTACGTTGGTTACAAAAGTGTATTCGTAAGGGATCAGGTGCCATGGAGGATGAGAGGAGTAAGCTTCTTCTACTTGACCGGTCAAACCGGCGCGGTAGCACTCTACTAAATCGAAATAAAGTGATCGGGATACCCGCGCAATCTTAGCAAATATGACAGTATCTACAAGAGTATGAACAACAGTCAGTAACATACAACAACCGAGAGTAGTAAATTTTCTATATCCGCGAGAAACGAGGTCATCACAAGGCGACCGTTAAGAATTTACGAAATTGCATGATTTTACAAAACCGTGAAGATCTCGATTATAATATCTTGAAACATCAAGTTTTTTCTTGTTTTAATTGCAAAAACCACTTACAAAAAGGGCATTAAACCTTTCATAGTTGCCCAAAATACTCGTGGTATAGAAACGCCACCTAAATTCATTATTGCTTAGTCAAATACTTGCATAAAACAATCTGCACCAAAGTTCTTAAGACATGTATGTAAACACATAACCCAGATCATGTACAACCTAGTTTCAGAGCATACATCTGCATTCCTACGCACAGTATGAGAGAACTACATATTTTAGAACGAACGTAGAAATGGAGTACCTCGTGGTGAAGTTATGATGCAAACACATACCACTGATAGTGAATATGTACAACTGAAGTGAATAATACAAGAACAGGCTATCGAGAAGAAAAGTGTAATGAATAGATAGACCCATCGTATTTTGTATATTTCATCAGATGTAATTGTTTGACGACACTCCCATACATATTTTCACTGAAATGGGTCTTTTTATCGATAAATCACGTAGATTATTGGTGATTTAAAGGCATTCAGAAAAAAAATCAATTGGATATTAATTAGGGGCGCAATTCCACTGCATTTGTTACGATCGTTAAAGAGCTATCGATGGCTGAATTGTTATGCGTTAGTGGGATTAGAATACAGAGAAGTGCACAACGGTATTTAATTGCTGTTGAAAGACTAGTCAACGATCCAAGTGAGATACATGTGTCTTATCGGATATTTACTATAATAATTCCTATTATTCTGAGAGTTGATAATACATTAATATGTGCCAATGTTCCACGTCCATTGCAGATTTGATATTGTTTCCGCTTGCGCGATCGGAAGCTGAACAGTTTGCACGAAACGTAAACGCTCTGGTATCTCGTAATATAATCAAATGTTTCTAAAATGCACGGAAATATGTACACACCACTTTACATGACGGGTTTTTTGGTCGAATGTAATCATATAAGCAAAAATTTTGACTAATTTATAATGGTAAATGCAGGTTAACATTTTCTAATTTACAAGTATTATTGTTTGCTATATTACTATGAAAATAGTTTTGTTCTATAAAACATTTTATGATATAAAATTGTAGATCACAATATTCTTGTCATTACTGAAGATAATCTGACATCATTTATTTGCAACCAGTGGGCGGAAAACTGAAATCAGTCGTTTGTCAGATAATGAGATATTATGAATTAATAGCGAATTAATGGCTTCTAACGTTATTCATAATACAAAATACATGGTAGCAAAATAACGTAGTTGGTA
The DNA here is from genome assembly GCA_903981925.1 of Ostrea lurida. Classification (NCBI taxonomy): domain Eukaryota; kingdom Metazoa; phylum Mollusca; class Bivalvia; order Ostreida; family Ostreidae; genus Ostrea; species Ostrea lurida. The sequence continues at coordinate 16,481 of CAJDSM010046378.1, read as the reverse complement.
AGGGCAAACATATTTGACAGGAACCAAAGTCAGCCTCATATATGCAATGAAAACGCGCGAAAACTCTGAACAACCCATCTTTTACAAAAAGTAGTAAGTATTCTAATCATGAAATATGTGCGGATGCAGTTAATATTAAGTAATTCTAACATCTGAAAAAAATACACGCACACATCCACAAACTTTTGAGTTTTCATAGTATATCAAGTTCCCTTCTTGCAAGAATAGCCCTCTTGCATCCAGGAACATTTATTTGAGTTACTTACGGATTACATCTTCGTAGTATGGTGCAGTCTTGCCAACATGGCTTTGCCTGGCCCCATGTTGGGCCCTTCTTTGTAACAGGTTGTGCTATAAATCAACAAAGCTCTCGCTGCGTTTATAAAGGGGCATGGCGACACAACTGGACTAATTTCACACATTCCACTTCAATGTTAAAAATGTTGTAATACTATGCTTACTGAAAGTCTCAAATTGTCAAGCAACATCAAGTTAAATGAATCCAGTAAGTCAGAGTTTGGCAAAACTACATCGATGAAGATATATGCGCTCACGTGTCTAGATTATGAATACAAAGCAAGGGCGAAGCGCGGCTTGCCTGTCGAAGTTTACATAAAATAGAAAAATTAAACATTAATGTAAATGCTTACACAGAATTAATATCGCATTGAGTCCGAAAACAAAATAAGAAATAAGATGAGAGTAATCTGTTTAACATATCATGATTCAGAATGAACTGGGTACAAAACTTATCATATTTGAGCAAAAACACTCGCTTTAAACAACGAAAAATTAACCGTATTACTTGTCTATAAAATAAGATTTGTCCCAGCAGAGCCTTGAGATATAGTATCTCCATATCAAAGAATTCGAAAATAGTGAATGATCAGCAAAGGTGCATACGAATATGCGATAAAAAATTAATTTGCTGACCTATTCTACACAAAATCGATAGCGAACGGCGGATCAGCTGAATGCGGGCCCCGTCATGTGAGAGTGGGGGATTAGAAAAATAATTTTTTTTTGCTTAAGGAAAACTATGTGTGAACTTCGTTTTGAAATGGCTAAAGAAGTGGTAAAATTGATGTCCATACTAAAATTTTTCAGTCATCGATTCAATTCCCAAAGTAAATTGAAGAACTGTCCCTGTTTTACTGATCAACGCTATATGTCGTCTGCTTTCTAGTGAGTTAACTTATCTTCAGCGACATAATAAATTGCTGACTGACTATTGCTGATTTCTTTCATTACATAAAGATTAACACCGGTTCCACTTTATTGTCCATTATTGTAATCAACTCTAAAGCTTAAGCACAAAATTATCCTGTGTGCTAGTAAAGAGATTTATCACAGTATTAGTCGTCAACAGTGAGACGAGACTACAATGTCCTCCGACTGCAAAGGGTATAGATTTTCATTGAGAAACTAAATGAACGGCTTGTCCTTCCTGATATAAGATTGTCACGAAGATTCATACAGAAGATTTGTTTAATGATGCATGGTACCTAGTCCATCGGGGTATGGTTGAGGCCTATATTTCAGACGATCCAACAGGAATATTATCGTTTGTGAACGAATGCGGGACACAGTGCAACAGACAATTTGACGATCAACAGGATTTATTAGGAGTACGAGGACGGGCATAAAGCTGATGTTAAGTAACTAGGTAAAGCCGCTATTGCAAATTCGGTCTTCGTCCATGCGTCGTCCCGGCGGTCACAGTGGCGTCTAACAATTGAAATCATTTTAACCCTTCTCTCTTGAGGAACTGTCACCCGGTTCCAATTTAGGAATATATTTGGTACAGTAAAAGCTATACTTTGGAATAAGGGTCAGCACAAATTGTACACAATTTCAGGTCTGCTGCACCCCTGGGACCCCTATGGGCGAGCAAATAACTGCTTCGAATAATCTACTAATGTTCACAACATCTCTCTTTACATTTACAACTGCACATGTATGTAGGAGAAACTAAATGCATAGTGATGTAGAAAAGGAAAGGCTTTCTACCTAAATACTCTTGTGGTACATCTAGATATAAATCTGATGTGATCCCGGAAAGGGTTTAACCGCCGGCTAGCAACTGTCAAAAATCTGTTGGCCACAGTAAGGGTTCTCATATGTAAACACATTTTATACAAAATTTACTTTATATGTCAGTTAATGATAGCTAAAATTTAAACATACTTGAGAGTGAATAATATGAAGAATACATAATGATAGCCAGGTAAAGTTTTTTCCTGGATTATACATTGTTAACAAAAGTTTGAGTATGAATCGTAGGGGTACAGTGAGTTTGTGTATTCCTAATGGTCTAGGACCAAAAAGATAGTCCTGACTAAATAAATATTAAGAACATCCTATTTTTTATTCTTTGATCATTGTCACTGCTTCTATCTCCTGAGAGTATGTCTTTTTCAATACTCTATGTATATTGAACACATAAGTCGTGTAATTCCGTGGTATCTTATCAGGGACGTACATTGGTTACACTTGGATAGGAGCTGCATCACAGGAACAATCTGCGACTTCCCCTAGGGGTCCCCTAAGGTGGCTAGGCGACCATAACTGGCCAAAAAGAGACATTTTTTAAAAAAAAATATAAATCTTCGTTTTTTACGATAACCTGACACCATGTATGAAAGAAAAGAAAATAAATGCATAGTGATGATAAGTGGCATTAAAGTGATCCCATAGGGGTATGTTTCTGACACATTTGACATCTAGTTGTTGATATGAAACAGCATTGGAAACGCATGCATTTCTTTTGATAAGCTATTAGTATTATCTTCCAATTTGAAAACTAAAATCGAATATTTCCTCGAACTGAGTAGGCTAGCATTTTTTTTTACATCAAAATATGTAAATTGTACAAATTCTACACGATAGGCGTATTTAGATAATGGAGTTAAAAGGATGGTTCACATTTATTATGAAAGATATGTTAACACTTGAAACTAATTTGTTATTAAACACATTTAATTACTACTAAAATAACAATATCAGTCCATTGCTTTTCAAATTCTAAATGAAATAACGAGAGCACCTCTTTTTTGGTCAAGAGGTCCATCATCACAATTTTAAATATTCAGGTGAGTTCTTGACACCCCTGTGGACCTTAGGGGACGGACAAAAAGCGCTCAAAAACAGTGATCATTTACATAAAATCTTCTTTCAACCGCACATGTTCTAAGGAATTAAATATAATAGGTGAATGTAGTGTCCACAGAGAGGGCATTTATTTTCAATATGGGCAACAATTTGGTAATTTTCTGTCGGGGTAGGGGTTCTGACCCACTAGCGGGGTGGGACTCATACACTTGGTGTATACCATATTTACTGTTCTATAAGGTTACAACCTTGAAAACATTTGAAAAAATACTTCAATGCTTTTTGCTTATAATTGAAACTCTTTAAGTGAATATTTTGGATTAATCTGTTGTAGATCTTCCATTCTAATGCATATCACCTTACATACAGAGGGGGGGGGGGGGGTACCTTGTTACTAGGATGTCGGTTGTCCTGGTCAGTCGAGGAATAAAACGTTTCTAGATAGAACTTGGTTTCCTCGCTTGGCTTCTAAAACATGTGTTTATACTTTCCTATCTAGAGCTCACTATACAATGGACTCAATCATCTATGACACACTTTAGCGCAGGAAACAATAACATAGTGACACAGCCCCTAGGATCGGAATTCTGGAGGGATTAAAAATGATCAAGAGGGTCAAGACCACTCCACTGTGATAGTTAAAGTATGCAAGTATTGCTTTATGTTCCTTCAAATTGCTTGAATGTCTAATAAATCCTTGTTGTAATTGGAAATGAATTACTGCGTGTGTATATTAAGAGTATGAATCATATGCTTATTGGTTGAGATAAGATGATATCACATGGTTAACAAAATATCCTACTAAAGGTCTTGAGAACTTAGCATAAATGCAAATAATGAGACTATATCCTGTGGGGCTTTATGATACCCAGTGACGTGTTTAAGATCGGACACCCGTATCGTGGTGCCTCTTGTTGCTGATATAAAAGTGGTAAAAGTCTTCTTGTGTTTAGAACAACTCTGGCTGCGCCAATAAATCATCCAGAATTTTTATGTAAAGAATCCTGGTAGGATGTTAAATCAATAGTTGTTCAAATGTAATAAAAATACGGGGCACACATGTGTAGTACAAATGTTGGAGGTCTCCGGTCAGGATGGGGCCACACTAGGGGGGGTATGGGTGGGGGGGGAGCAAAAGGCGGTTTATATTATAACTAGGTTAAAATATCTTAACAAATTTCTTAAGAACATCAGTGTATGCAGGTTTGGCCATTGTGAAGATTCAAAAAGTCTTCAACAATGGTATAGCCTTCCGGGGTCAAGATGGGAATCTCCACCAATTAGGGGAAAAAGTTGATTTGTGCCGTAACTGATTTTAACCGTTCACGAGATGGTCCTAATCATATTATATACTGTTTTTTTTGCATCCTCATGTTGCGACAAGTTCATTTATGAAACACCATGAAAACCCGTCAGGGCCACCCAACTGATGGTTGATTTCCTATTTTTTGTTTAAAAATGCTATAATAATGTTGTGAAAAAACTATATATTAGAGATTACTACGCGCTCACACGTATAATCGTGTATATTTCCTTGCTCTTATGTGTTGAGACAATTTCTATGGCTCTTGGAGAAACACAAAACACGTCTCCTGGGGAATCTATCTGCGATGAGAAAATTTCCACCCTCCTTAATAAATGGTTATAATTAATATTTCATTAGGAGACATAATTGAGATCTACGATAACCCTCAAACCATCCAGGGTTGTCCGTTATAAAGTTTCATTGTACAGCGCCTTTGATAAAAACTGTACAAACATTTATATGAAATATATTGAAAACTATTATTTTCCTTCAAATTAAATGTTTTCATTTTCAACTAATATAGCAATTTAATTTATTAAACAATCCCAGTTTATAGCAAAAATAATTATTGCTAATTACACTTACAAAAAAGAGAAAAAAACCCTACTGAACCCGGTAGTAGTACATGTAAACAAAGTTAAAATTTCTTGACCTCGGTTCGAATTCCAACAATCATGAGCACCGCTAAAATCTAGGTAGACCGTCTAATAGAATTTAATCCGCTTCTCTTCACCGTCTAAACCAACACCATGTTTGTGGTATTTACATGCGAAATTTACTAACTATTCTTGAACCGTAGAGATCATGGATTCTAGCAAAAATTGCACGAACGCGGTTCTCATGGTTATTCCACATATCGAATACGAAATAGTTTGTGAAATTTCATTGTAAAAATTTATCGGGAGTCACATTGTTTATCGTTGAGGTCATTTGTTAAATTGCCCACCATTAATAAAGTTCACTCCCGAGAAGTATTGCTGATCCCGACACTGTTTATCGGCCTTGCACGATCGACTGCGGTCAAGAGTGCACGTCACGATAATCTAATCGGTATTCTATCATACAGCTTGCACGATATTCTGTATAAAGCATAAGTCTTTCTAACGCTTTCACGCATGTCATCCTGGAACACCCGTTTGGCTTGAACCTTTAGCCACCTTGCGTCCCAGAGAGAACTCGTATTGTGTCGACTTTAGACACATACCTTAATGATAACGGCTCATCCAGTAACTATGTGTGTCTTGCACTCGTTAGCGGTGTAAGTGAATTATGGGTCTCCTGTGTGTTGTTATCAAAAAGTCTACGACAAAATGTGTGTATACCCTGCTCATTTGTGATTGTCCGAAAAAACGGTCCCATTACTTTTCAGTGACAAAGCAGGAGTTGTTTATGGTTCGGTGAGTTTGACTTTTAATAGATTCAAATCTCCGTCGATTTAAGCGTTTCACCTACTACCCTATTGTCAAAACTATTTGTCTGACTGGATCAACTAGGTGGTACAGCAGTTGTGTGCGATATCTGATCAACTCTGGCAACGTCGTAATGTAATAAACCTGCCCTTTCAATATCTCTCTGGAGATTACGGAACAGGTATTAAATTCAGCGTAAATTCAAATAAGAACGATATATTGCTCCAATTTTCGATTCAATCACAATAATTGATTTAACTTGGTTTGTTGAGCTGTTTCGCATGCCTCATAGGTTCATCAGGTCTAATCGAAACCAAAGTCTGCAGTCAGTACTAAAATTGAATGGATCAATTTTGGAATAATCATGACCATTTTGAAACTGGGGAGAAAAGATTTTCTAAACATGTTTATACTATGCCGACATGACTAGTAAGCGATTTAAGAGAAAATATGCTAATCATATAATTACTGGACTATAACGGCTATAATTCTGCTCTTAAAGTTAAGATTGGTTAGAGTATGTGCAGATTGTCAAGCGTAAAAGCGACTCGAGCGTACACTTTGGGCACGCGAGAAGAATCGGCAGGCGGCTGGCCAAAGATGAAATTTACGTATATTAATTGTTTTTGTTCACTTCTTGTGGTTGTGAGACCGTAGGTGCTTATTTTGACACGTAGTCCATAACAAAAGGTGGTGGCCTTCTATTTATCGGAGGAGTTCGAATAGACGGCTCAAATGAGCTTAACCACCCAGTCGGCCATATTGTAAATGTATCATTCCTATAGTTATATACCTTAGGTTACATTTAATACTGGTTATCTCAAAGACATTTGTTAATGAGAGTAGATTGACGAGAGAGAGAAATACCTTTCAGCGGAGCTCATAAGTGATATCACCGTCCCGCATATACCATAAAGAGTACGTCCGAATAGACTTAGTGTTTGTTCATACGTTTCGCATTTTTATCTTCTATAATTAATCTTGCACGTTTAAGACGTGTGCGAGTTTGTTATGTGTATTTATCAGATGCAAGTTAGAAGATCGCATCTAGAGGTATAGCTTATATTATAAAGTTAAGTAACCAGATTCAATCAGACATGTTCTGGCTATAATTCATGGTACCTCTGTAAGAGTCACAAACGTTTTGCTCTTCCTTCTATGAATCAACGTGTTTGAGATGAGCGAGTGCGGAGCTACAGGCTAACAAGTGATCTGATTGTACTGACCATACGAAGTGTGAGTAGTCCGATCTTCTCAGTGCCTTTCATTTGTTAATTTGTTCTTATGGTGCAGCAGGTACTTTAAAAAGTGTCCTTGCTTCTTTCATTGCAGGAAGCATCCTCGAGATGCATTTTAATTGACAAATATTTCGAGATACAGCAGTCAGCAACGAAAGAGATGATGATAAAATACTAAATCAAATGGTGAGAAGATGACTAAGACACGTTCAAATCTAACCGCGACGGACTTAGATAATCGCAACATGATCACAGGACAGGTAACTAGATTGGCGGCTGCCGTCGAAACTAGTACCAGCAGAATCATGGGTATGGCGCCAAATCTAAATGAATACTCAAACAAGAATAGCTTAAGAAATAAAAGTTACAACTGCCCAAAGTTCGACCTCGTGGATGTGTTGTTGGGCAGAGCAGAAATACGGAGAATAATTGAATAACATAAATGGTTAATATAATTTATATATATGAATTATTCAACACAAATATTCGAACATATTGAGAGAATCCAAACATGAGCGTAGTGATCAAACATTAGAATGGAGCCAGAAACAAACGCGAGGTATGAATATAGGCGAACACAAATAAGAAGGGAACAATGAATAATAGGTCCGTAGTGGATATAGACATAGTGAATCGTAATATTGAATATAAGTTTTAATAACCCAATCATTGAGAGAGAGTTAGCCTAATTCCATACTACTAATATGGCTATTTTGTGTAAGTTACATGTCTTTTAATTTAATAAGAACGTTAAACCCGTTGAACTGAATTTTCTTTTTTAAATATGTTGGCTTAGAGAAAATAATTTATTATAATGGGAAAATTTATCCTATTGAGAAACATCTCAATCAAAATTATGGATTGTGTTGGCGAATCATATATCAAAACGTCGCAAAGTGTAGATATCAGTGTTGTCAAAAGTTGAAGTGCTGAACTCAGTCACTTGTATGCGGAGATGTTTTCACGCGTACAGCTCCCCCGAGAAATTGACGAACCGCCGAAGTAACAAATCGTATTTATACTTGCTTGATAAGGAATTAGATATCAGGCTCGAATCGGGACTTTTATAAGCTTATGGAAAATTGCGATAATTATAACGAAGTTATCACCAGTGACACATCGTTACTTCTGATCCAATTTATTTCCGGTCAGTCGGGATCCAACGATTGTAACATTGGGCGAAAGCCAGAGGATGTTATATTTGATTTTATCAGCGTTGTCTATGATAAAGCAGTAAGAATGGTTAGATCTCGCTTCTCAAATTAATACGAAGCAAGTCGTCGCTCCATAATATATCCTAAGCTGGTCGGGAATGCCATTAATGTCCGTCTGCGGTGGTTTAAATGCTGAACATTCAACGGGATTCCAAAAGCGTGCGGACCCCCATAGTTTTCTTCTCCACAACACGCTTCCCGTCTGCACTTTCATCTGTAAGTGGGCTAATGGTTGCTCCTTTCTTCTCAGATCAAACAACATATGTCAGCATTACGAAGGATGGTAGGAAATAGAGAAAGATGATGCATTTGCCACAGATACAGTGCCAGAGCGGTGTTTGAGAAAAAAATGGTGCACCTTTTTGTTATGTTGTTTTGTAGCTTATTTATAATATTGCTTATGGCTATTCCAACGACACGTGCGAACGTACTTGCTTATTTTGGTGCAGACTGATCAGTTCTTGCTTTATTAGACATCCACTTAGTATGGAAACTCTAAATATACACTTTTCTCTGGTTTTCTCGCGAAATGTTAAATCGTTTTATGGATCCCGACGTTGGACGTGAAGTATCATGGCACTATATCAGAGTAACGATTAGGTGTCTACCGTGTGACTATTTTCGTCTACTATCGCCAATCCCATTAAGGCTTTACAAATGTCCTCGAGATTCCTGCATTCTGCCAGTTCCCTATATCAAGTCATAAATATGGATATGATTTTCGTCATTTTTCTCCGGCTGTGAGAGCTGACGGTGAAAACACTCCCTTACACCCGTACTGAGATGCGTGCCAACAGCAAACGTTCTAAATTTTTGAATACTTTGGATCATTCGTGGACCACAACTTTTGGGATAGTATAATCGATTCGCCAGACCAATCCATAATTTAATTGATATTGATTTTATGCTCAGGAAGTTAATGTTCTCCATTATATAAATTCTATTTTTTATGACCATTACATTTCATCTACAGAAGAATAAATCACAAGATACGTCAACGTATAACAAAGATTCTGTACCATTTAAATCGTAAAGCATAAACAGCAAAAGCTTCGCATTCACGTGGATATTGGAGATTAAAGTAAACTCCGAAGATTGGTTCATTTAATATAATTCATAACAGTATTAGAATCATTCTCAACGTATGCTGACATTTCTTTTTTCATTGTTCCTTCATTGTGTTGGGTAAAGGTCATACTCCAATCTGGTTTTATCCATTCAGTGTTTGCTTATTTCAATATGGTTTGAATTAATCTCATAGGGTTTTCATATATGTTATAGTTTGACAATATATTATACACACTAATCATTATATTAACGCACTTTTGTTTTCAATTATTGTTGTCTCTGTAGGCGCACACACATCCCAGAGGTCGATCTTTTGGTAAACGTATTTTAGTATTCTGGGGTTTCATGACTTGCTACCTGCACAGCGTATCTCAAAATTAACATGCCGCCGAAATCTAGAATTTAGCTGGAGTAAGTTCGTTGCATTTATTACATGTCCATGCGTTAGCTCTGGTTAACATTTCTTGTTCTTTCTCGCACTACTATTCTATTTTGTGCATTCAATTGGCATTTTACTTTTTGTTCATCGTTGTGGACCGTCTTGTGTTTATGTCTCTAGAAACTATTATCTGTCGATTTAAAATGCAAATTCAGATTTGCAGATTAGAAGTGCAGTGTGCCATAATAATTACAGTAATGAAGTGCTCTGGAGGGAGTCTCGACTCTCACAACATCTATAGTTAACTAAGATGCCTTAGTCTGCTTCGACTCATGCTAAAACACTGCTCGATTATAGAAGAAAGAGCTATAAAGTTTGTTGATTTACAATGTTCCATTATAACAGAGTCGTGGCGGAATTTGGAGATAAGCTTCACCTCTTTGTCACTTTTTCTAATAGTACACATGAAAGATAATTATCTATCTATATCAAGTTGTATAACGAAATATTACGACAGACATGTTATCCCATATTTAATGATAGGGTATGGGGTCAAAGTACGAATAGACACTTGAGGTGTTTCGTTTTCGTTATGTCTCATAAAATTGTTCTCTTTGAGTTACAATTGAAACAAGAAGATATATGTCGAAAAGGGCTTGGGTCAGTCATGATCCCAAAGGGAACCTTACAACCGTATGTGTCAATAAACTAGCGGGACCCAACTACTTAAGGAACAAACATAAACACACAGTTGTCCACGTAAGTGCTCGTAGACGAAGTGTCCATTCAATGAGCATTTTTTTAATTAAAAGCGTAGGTTAATATGAATGTGATTTATTATGACTGAGCATATAATTATAAGTAATCCTTTACACTATTATGGTGAGAATTAAGAGTATGATATATCAATAACTCATATTTTCATCCACATTAGTTCAAATTTCAATGAATTCACTTAAAAATACCTTCATTTATCAAGACTCTTGGTTGGTGACGCCAGCAGAGTACTAGCTTGAATAGTCACTTTTTGTGATGAAAACACAAGTTGTTTAGATGTCATTGTTATGTATATTTTTTTTCTCTAAATTAATCGTATTCAGAGGAAGTAACTTGAGGTGGATTTTGTTAAATTGCGGGACGTTGCCCACAAGACGTTATCAAACTGACGCACAAAACTCAGAATCCAGAACCAGAAAGCATCACAACTCGATATTTAAATTGAAAAAGATTATATGAATGGAAAATTGAAACCGATTTATGATGTTCTTCACGTTTGAATTAACCAATCCATTTATTATGATTGTTAGAAATTAGTTAAAGATTCGAAAAGGCCTGTCATTTTGGTCAGTCATAATTATACTCGTCCCCCTTTTTAAATCACCCCGTCACGTCTTGAAACTGAACGACGTGCTCTGTAAATCTCTCCGAGTGTTAGAAAATCGCGATAGACCACTTTAGACATCGAAAACTAATTCCGTTGTCACTGGATTTAATCGGATTTATCACTGTCACTCCATTCATGCACGCATCCCGAACTCCAAGTTATGCATGCTCTGCTCGCAGACATAAAGATTCATCAACGTAATACAAGATGTAGAATCCACAGCACTGAATTTCACTAAGTGATGAGCTCCACGACCCTCCATGACACGATGAAACAATAAATTTGCTGTCAGTGGCATTGTACAGATTGCTCCAATTCTACTTGCGACATGAGAATGGAGAGAGAGAAAGAAAAAAATATCGCGTCATCTTATACGTCATCACTGGATGACTAATAGTTTTTCACGACAGATTCTTATGTAATTATGTCCTAAAATGTATTTTTTCTCTCTATTCGAATAATGCTTATGATTTGAAACATTGCGAGCTGTCATATACTCGTCATTTTTTTTTTAATTCCAACGAAACTTATTTGTAGTGCTCGTAATGTTAGTTGCGTAAGGATTCGGCCTCAGTAAACAAAAGATGATAATTTGAAATGCCTTATTCATTAGTCTAGTTCTGGATAGAATTATGTGATAAATAGATGCTCCCATGGTTTGTGGATTCGAATGATTATTATCTCCCTCGTTTGTTGTTTGCTATTGCCCTTCGCCAGGATGCGATGGATAGAAAAGACTGAGCAACTCGTTGATAATCATCATGAATCAAATCAACACAAACCTCCCTGAGATCCTTATTACTTCAGGACTCGATGATTGAATAGTAAAATTCACAATCCAACTAGTCTTTCAATGATGAATTGTATATGACCTGTGATTAAGGCAAAGATAGAACATGTGATCAATCTCGTTAAGTCCCGATATAGATATAGCAACAAGCAAGAGTTGGGGCAAAGCACGGGACCCCTGGATACACAGCCAGAGGTGGGGATTCAGGTGCCTATGGACGGAGTAAGCATCCCCTGTGACCGGTCCACCCGCTCCATGAACCCATAGTCTTGATATAGTAAACGGAGCAATCCGTAGTCAAAGAGTGTATGGAAAAAAGCTACAATTGTTACTGATAACCTATCCTAGACAGCGTTCTGACTCATAGTGTACGGTCCTACTCTTACTGGTTAACTAAATCGGTTATAGGCGACCATGATAATTACGAAATGCTGCCTTTATAAACGTGACTGTTGAAACTCGTGGCAGTTAAAACTAATTGTTTGTAAAGTAGCCTGGTTTCGAAGTTAAAAAAACTGATCTTACGCAGAGTAAATGCTCTTGCGTATCGAATAAGTTCGAAAGGCATACACACTGATATGCAGGATAATGATATTGCTACTTAAAATATGCGTGAAAGGTGTGATTCGATGGATGAAGCTAAATATAGTTCCTTAATTCATGAAGTCTAGTGACTTCTCAGATAAGTTGGTGCACGATCAGCGAGTTTTATTGTAAGATTCGTATATTAATATTACATTACAAATGTATCGTTTGTTTTAAAAATACGATCTTTTTAAAAATGTGCTCTTAAGAATTTGGCCAGTTTAACAATAATCAACATGCTGATTCGAATAAAAAGCTATGTGATTCATTGCGTCTATACATCACGTATTGAAGCGCCGTAATTGTATAAAGATACGAATTTTAATTAATGTAATTTTATATCTTCTTATTTTAATTTCGTATTGTCGTCAATCGGCGAAGAAAAGAATAAAACACACGAATTTCATTCTGTATGTGCACCACCAGTCGATGCGTGGTCTATATCAGATTTTCTCCTTTTCGAAAACATGTTGACATAGTTAATATCAATAAATCATAGTAAGTTTTAGCAAAGTATTTCAAGATGTAAGTTTATAACCACCGACCACAAAGAAGATACGTATATATATATATAATCAAAATTACTTCGTTCACTCAGCATATAATTGTAATTCACTTAAAATAAACGTCGCATCTAAATGAAATTCAAGCTATGCTCTTATCTATCACAACACGTCGCTGTGTTCCATCGGTCCAGTTCATACTGTGTATCCATATCAATGATTTTATGCATAAGAGTTAGTATCTGTGTGTGTCCTACATGCATACTTGCAAGCTTGAAACGTCGTGTCTTATGGAGTTTTAGAATTGAGCGTGTTAATTGGTTCGCCTAGGGAACTTGTTCCATTCCTAAGCGCCTGCTCTAGATCCTGATAGGTGGCATTAGGTGCGGCTCTGATCTGTTACACAGCTCACCCAGAGATGTCAATTGGATTAAGGTTCTGCGTGAGTATTGCTAAGCCATGTACAGCTAACGTCACGTTGTTTGTCTGGCAGAAAGTTGGAGCAACTCTTGCCACATGATTGTGCCTTGCATTCTGTTGTGGCAGATGTCAGTTGGTGCGTGATAGCAAATGGAACAGCCCAAGGGAGCAATGAATTTCATCTTATATCAGAGCTTCATATGTGCCCACGAAGTAGAGCATATAATGTGTGGTGTACGCCCCCGTAAAGACGAGATTTCACCTCCACACATGAAGTTTCCACCGTCATATCCGATCTCTAGATCAACACTTGCAGTTTGTAAAGCGTTGTTCTTGTTGCCGTCGTAACGCGGGGAGACGCATGCTAGGCTTTGTACAGAGTAAATTTTGAGTTCAATCTGTAACTAGTAACATGGATGTCATTGCTGGTCCGTCCCCAAATTTCGTGGTTATGCGCTCGTCTTAACCACGTCCATTGCCGTGCCGTGGTCGACAGCCTCGTGTCAGTGAAGTTCCAACTGGGTATTGGACGGTCGAGGCATTGATTTTCCTAATGTTGCGTGCTACTGCACACAGTTGTGTAGCACTTTAGTGCGTCTGGTTTCCTTCTCCCGGGAATCGTGGCGGGGTCTGTTTCGACAGCCAGTGGTTTCGAAGCGGTTACGCTGGTGATCAAGGCAAATTGTGGGCTGTTCCTGTCCTGGAGGGTAACCCCCCGGGGGCATCCAGTTCTCGGGTCGTCCATCGTGTGGTTTCCGAACTGAATGGAGGCGCCCTGTGCAATCCGCTGCACCCAAATGCAGTTGCAACGTCCTTGCTGCGTGGCTCTGCGATGTAACAGGTGTCTAGCGCGATTCGCGCTCATTCTTGTGTTAAAGCGGCGGCCATTTTAGCGTGGGTGCATGCAATATTAAACTAAATATGGTTATTGTTACTTAAACTCGCAAAGGTGAATGAATCAATAGACCACTGGTTTGTACAAGAAATATATGCTAAACATGTCTTTTTATAACTTGAGTTAGTCATGAGTGTGACGTGATGTTGAGTACTGTTGTCTTTAAAAAGGCCCAATACAATTTGTGTTAATGGTAGGTTGCAGGTTATTGAAAGAACAAAATTGCTATAGGGTCTTATTCTTTCTTTGCTTTCAAAAATTACCGAAAAGGAAAATATTGCGTTTCTTGTGTTTGTTGAGTAATGATAGTATTCAGACGCAAAAGGTATGGTTTTGCGTATCTTTTAGGTTACAGTTACACTCCTAATGCTGGAATTGCCCTACCTAATGAGAACGTCGAAAGGCTCTCAGCAACTTTAGTCAGTTAGAAAGAGTTTATGGAACACTGGTCGGGCCCCCCTCTGCTAATTGCAGATCGTGAGAATGCAGATGCTTAGGTTTACTTGTACTGTTTCTCTCTTTTTGCTTATTTGCATTCTTTGATGGTGTTTGTTTTCTTTCTTGTGCAAATGTTTTTAGTAAAGCCTTTCTCATGGACATGTTTTGCATTCTATTGTATATTGTCTGTCAGTGTTCCTGTGGTCTAGAGACATTTATTTTTTGCATTAATGATTCGATAATTTCTAAACTTTTGTTTATCTAGAGCTATATCAAGTTTCCTTACTAGTGGCATAATTTTTCATTAGTGTGCTTTTGTTTAAAATTTGTGGTTGGCTGCTTTTATATATAGATTATCACTTCTGTTTATGTTGGGGTTTGTTTGTATTTTCTTCCTGTTAAATGTGGCTTTATTCTTTCGTTTGTATAAGCTAGGCAATTCACCGACTGCTGGAGTGTGGTCCAACCTTATAGGTGATTTGCATGTGGCCACCATTGGAGGGGGGTTGGTCATCAATTAAGTAGTATTTTGGGGGTACATGATGTATGTATCGGCTTAGATCTCCAAACCGCCCAATAATGGAATATCATACTAAAGTGCAATATTTGTTGAGAATTGCCGTGACGGACAGTGTGCGGATTAGGAGGGGGGCACCGCCAGCCTCCCCCCCCCCCCCCCCCTTTGGTGACCAATACTTATATTCATTATGTGATAGATTAATAGCGAGAATTTAAGCCCCTAGAGTAACTGTTTTAAAAGCTCGTAAGAGAACCCAAGAGTCTTGCGGGGGCTTCGCCTCCTTGGGCGCTCCACTTTTGGCTTCGAATGCCCTAGACCTGACAGCTTATGTGGCTTCCTTTTTTCAAGCGGACCTTTTCGACAAATCGCAGTGCTCGCCACTGATACCTACTTGCATGATAATTGTTCGAACCCGTGGGGGGATCCGGGTTAGAATAGGTCTTCAGCATCCCCTTGTGTTCGTAAGAGGCGAGCTGAAATGGGCGGTCATTGTCGATAGAGACCGGAATAAACCTGGGCCTCCGTGTCACAGACAGGTGGTAACGATAGAAGAAATCCTCTCCCTGCTCAACCGTCGGTGGTTCCGAGCTAGTAGGCCGAAATTTGCAGCCTTCGACTCGGCAAAATTGGTGACGTCTCCAATACCGGTGAGACGTATAAGTACAATACATGTAAGAT
>CAJDSM010046374.1:12635-23059 GCA_903981925.1 Ostrea lurida | reverse complement strand
ATCAAAGTAATAAACAGTAAACAAGTATATTCGGGTAAATTCTGAATTCGATAAATTTAAGTTTTAAAATTCTAGGCATCATTTGATTTCGATAATGATTGCAGGGTTCTCATTTTTATTTCACAAAGGCAAATCAATCAGGTGTGAAGTGTGCGATGTTATTGCAAATTACGTGATTAAAAAACATCACAAGACACCATATCTTTAAACAAAAAGATATGCTAAAAAAGAGATTTTTATCTTCCCGATTCATTTGTAATAAGATTGCATTTTGAAACAATGGCCTAAATTATGAAAAGTATGAAAACTCATATTAAATATTTAAATACATGTATATAAATATATATGCCCTTTTTCTTGCCAATAGGTTGCAAAACCATCGATTACGACTATCCATTTGCTGTTGACATCGACTTTGAATTTTATCGTTCTACACACGACACACTAGTCGGTCGAAAATGGTTGCTTCACGAACTGGAAAACGCAATGAGTTCTTCCTCTAGAGGTGTAATCTTCATAGCAGAAATGGGATATGGAAAATCTGCAATAATGTCTCACCTAGTGTGCCAGGACGATGGACGGGACGCAGGATATCAAATAGACAACTTCTCCTTCAACAAAGCACAACACACAGTGTAAGAGAAGGGTGAGGACTTGGATGATTTGACCTTCGTCGAATAATAGTTTCTTCGGGGTGTACGTTTCACCAAGTATGATGATTTGTCGATTCGGGGACGGCTATCATCAGACAAAGAATGGGATTGCTAGAGTTTATAGCGTTGCAGTTTTCTTGTCTAACTGATATAGTTTTTATTTTTACTTCTTTTAGCCAACATTCATGAATCAGGGCAAAGTATCACTTTTGCATAGAAGAACTCAAAGATTGATTTGTCGAGAGGATACACACAAACGTTGGGAACTGAATCTGGACAATTGAATTAGCTGTGATGCTTATAATCCATATCTCTCCTTGCACAGAGTTGTCCGTGTCTTCCTTCATCTCTCCTCATCTCTGTCAGACTTCTGCCGTTTTACAAGATTTTGTGAAAAACATTGATTAAGACATTGGGTAAAACAACTACTTGACTGTTGTAAAATATTAAAAAGAAAATATAATCACAATAACTTATTGTATATTTTTATTCGGGTCTTATAAGTTTTGTCAATTTTAAATTTGTGTATAGATGAACTGTAATTGTTTGGGACCTGGCTTAATTCAGTTTCAAATGAAATAAGGATTCATCAAAGCAAAAATAAGGACATGATGCTTAAATGTTGTATCTTATTTTCTGGCACGAGTCGGACATGCAAGTGTGTCGGAGAATTCACACAGGCGCATATATAGCAGAGAAACATTACAACCTGGAATCCTTTTTTGTTACCGCTATGACTCATGGTCACCAGTGACTGACAGTATGCTGAGCAGATAAGCTGGCTATGGTAGCTGCGAATTAGATCTAACTTGTATATTATTTTTGTGTTTTGTATGGTGAACTGTATAAATGCAGTGAAGTCCGCTGTATTCTACAAAGATACTTTTACTTCGTAGCATAGAATGACGTAGAAATCTGTTTACAGAGTATCTAATTTGCATATTTTGACTGGATGATCTTCAGAATGAGACACAAAACAAAATCGTGAGAGTCTGAGCTTAAGATACCTTTAAATATAAAACAAAAAATCATGAAGGGTCACTGTTTATACAAAAGAAGATTCACCGGATCAAAATAACGCGAGGAATTAACCGCGAAAGAATAGGGGCGGAGGTGATCATACTTGTTCGATATAAGCTCTAGGTTTTGTACACGACATGATAGATCTAGTATGGTTCATGTTCTAGGAAAGACTGAACTTTTCAGTCTCTGTACGTCCACGATAAAAAGCTTTTGTTCAAGTGTTTGTCTACTTGCCTACAATTTTTCTAGCCACTCATACAGCTTTACATACAACATGATTTATACTCGTGTACGTTCAATTGCTAGCCATTATGTGTATATCGTTGACGCTGGCTTCCGGGCTGTTCATCAAAGCTTTCGATTTTAAATAAGACACCTAAGTGTCGCTTAGGTCTGAACAGATAATTTGTTCTTCATTTGAACCGAATCTCTGTGAAGGTTGACGTGGAGCAATTGGCACAATAACCCTACCCGAAAACGGTTCAACGAAGCGAAACCAAGGGCGACAGCAGGCGCTAGGGAACGAGATATGCTATTTACCGTATTTCAGTTTCCCAAAGTGAAACATACTTCAAAAGCAATCAACTTGACAAGCAGCCAATAGCCCAAGGTACAATTGCATGCTATTTTGATATAGACTATTCGGATACACTTCTGTATTTGGTGTTAATGCAGTTCAAGCTTTAATTGAAGCTAACGAAGAAGAAAGCAGATAGATTTAACACCTCGAGGGTGGTGGTGGAGGAAATTGCGGACATATAATCTATGTGAGTTTCAAATATTTTTATTTGTAATTTGGAAAATCGTCCCCACAATTTTCAGTTGATCTAATTATTGCAAATCACACTACATATACTATCACGGTCCACAATATTGGTCGTCGTGCTTAAGCAAATCTCCAAGGGTAGAACTTGGTAGAGACTGATATACAACAAGCAACATGTACCTGTTGAATATATGAGGTCAATTTAATTCGAGCCGAAACGTGGACCATTTGCCGAAGACGGCACGAGGAGTAGGCATTTGAACGCCACTATGTGAACATTCCAATCTCTTTTTGCCAACCTGGACCGAGTGATTTGATGAACGACTAAGAATTCTAGGCATTACATGATCGGATATTTGTATCTATTGGCATTTAACATATATGTAGACTTATATGCACCCCTGTTCTGTGCATACAGATTTGCCCCTCCCCCCTCTTTTTTAAAAATTTCTGATGTAAAAGCGATTAGGGATAATAATATAAAGTTACATGTGGTTGGTCTAATATTATAAATCATTCAGACAATTACAAAAATACGCCAGTGCAGCCCCTAATGGCTAGAACCCCCTCCCCCCCCCCCACCCACTTTCGAAGAGAACACCCACAGGGCGAATGAGGAGCTGTTAGAAAGAGAAGGAGGCATTATTAACGGAACTGCACCATCGACACATTTCGCCGCGTAACCGCTACCTTCTTTATATGATAAACGGAAAGAGATCGCGTGCTGAAGCAATTCGGTAGTGATAACATACAAGACTCACAGTTACCCAGCTCTATGACAGGTTAAGCGAGGTCAATTAAAGTACAAATGCCATCCTAACTAGTGGGTCCGCATTCGTGTGTCACTCCGAGGATATATATCATTTATACATAGGGCCTAAGAATGAGTGGCTAACAGGTAGTAGTCAATAGGTTATATACCTGCCGTAAGTTGTTGTTCACATATTCATACTTCAAGGACTGACAAGGTGCTAAACGCTCTGATTAAGTTAAATTGTTCTTGCTATTAAGAACGGTAAACTCTAATTCCCAGCTTTTATGTCAGGAATGGAACTTACGTCACAAATGTCACGGACTACATCTGATCATTTTGACGCGCAACAAACCATCACAAGTGTAAATATTCGAATTCTATTTCCAGGGATAACGCACCATGGATGCCCCCACCATGTGATTGCACTACTTTGAGAAAATTTTCCGTTGCTACACTTTTCTCACATGCACGAATCAGTGAGAACAATGTCGGACATATTAGTTTACATGTTAAGTTGATAACTCGTTTTGTAGTAGTATAAACAATGGTTTGTCAAATAAGTATTACAATGCTCTCAACTAACTTCTTACGTGTTTTCTCGGAGATACCGTGTAGGGGAAAGAAATAGGACTTCCTGCTGACGTGCATAACGTACCGTCTCAGAATGAAGTAAGTAGATACTGGGGTCATGAACGAGTGTTTTCTGCATTGTCAAGGTTTATTGTGCAAAAGTCCTTTTGTTACGTTCATGAACAGAAACTGTACTGTTGGGGCTGGTATCAGGGATTATATTTCTCCACATCATTAATTTGTATGAGATCAACATTTGTTTTAATCATTCAGATGATCAATGGTGGCTGCGTTTGTGATGCTGTCTGCAATTCATTAGATCAAACTACCGATGCGTGGGCTAAGATGTTGTTACTATCAAACAATGTAATTATATCGGCTCCTACAATCAGCAGCTGGACGCATTCATAACAATGCTTAGAGTAGCACCTGTCGAAGGAAAACGTGCACTCAGATAAATACACCTGCTAAATATTTATACCGGTTGGAGACTGAACATATGAAAACGGGAGTGAATTGACGGAATCAACGAGTTTCCAGATAAGATCCAGAAGCTAGTAAATAGTTCTTGTCTAATAAAATACTAGGGTTTTAATGAACAGTTGCCGTTTTTCTTGGCAAGCAAAAATCTTTCCAGAATTCTCTTAATTTCTGCAGCAGCACATATCTTTTTGGGTAGAAATATTATGGTATCCAGTTCGGATGCATATTATACTTTCGGAAAATTGGTATGGCGATGGAATTCAGACTCACTGGCGCACTAACTCGATCTCTTAAAAATCTACCAATTTCAGTCATTGTATGTTAATCATAAATTTAATATTCTGGGAGAATTCGGCTAATTGTTGTGATAGAAGCAAATGCACCAAGGCCTGTTGTTTTTAAAGTGTCCCATACTACTGAGGAATAATATTGAATGTATGTCAGCACGAAACCAAAGAATTTTAAACCCGTCAACCAAACAGTTTCAAATTATTTTCAGGGAATAAAGATTCCACAAACGTATAATGACAATCATTTAGTACACACAGAAAAAAACTGAGATCATATAAATCAAGAAGGTATCAGACCACTGCATTTCTACAATAGCTGATTACACAAACAATTGACCATTCTACTATAATTGAGACGGCAATACGAATTCAAATCTATAAACGTGTATGCATTAGTATTTTTAAAACAGTTGTCTGAGAACAATGATAGGCAAACCTTAATGAATAGCAATTAAGAAATTGGCTTATAGTGATTCCTGTATATTTTACAACAATTTGTGCAACGATTGTAGTCATTAATAGAATACAATTTCGTATGATAATATAACACACGGGATAAGATATTATATGTAGGTGATCAAGATTCCCAATTCCTCTGGTTCCCGGAGTTCGTTGCCATTAATCAGTTTATATAAATGATTGTACACAATTCAATTGCCACAACAAATATGGTTTGCATCCTTTATCGTTTAGGTGTCTACATGTTATGTGGATATCACAACATACAAGAAAGAATCAACCTGTTTTTCAGAGACTGATAAGTCATATTATTTCGTTTGCTTCAAGGGATATCTGATACTATAATGCAAAGGTCTATCACTTTTGGAAGGTGTTTGAAAATTGAACTGGTCTCTCGATGCTAATGCGGCCTCTGCTGGTTCTTCTGTTCACTTACACTCCTGAAATTTCCGAAGTTCGCTACAAGGAGGTATTCAGCAAATTGTACGTACCGATTCTTCTTTCCTCTGATGCTCTCCAGTTTTTCGTAAAGTATACCCAGTAAATCATATTTTTTTAAAAAGAAAATAAAATTCACGGTCATCATTGAGGGGAAAGAAAAGTGAGACAATATTTACAATGCTGTGGCGTTACATAAGAAAAAAAATGTTCATTTCAATCGGAAATCTGGCAAGGTTTAATTATCTCGTGCTCATATAACTTCAACTGACCAATAATCCATGGTATTTAATACTTGTGTGATACCAGAAATGATTTTGAGCTTTTCGCTTTAGTGTTTATTTCTGTCGAATAAATGAGAGACTCATTTTTTACTTCTTATATCCGCTTCATTGCACAAATCAAATTTATTAAATGAAACCTCAAGATTTTGTATTCCACCAAGTACCTGTACTGTTCACTTCTTCGGAGTTTTTCAAAAAATATACATTCTCTTTCACTAACTTCGGATTTCCCTGTGGAATAATGTCGCCAAATCCACAACACTGAACAAAAATTGCCAATATCGATCTGTCTTGATCTTCAAACGATCAACTTCATTTAAACCTGCATGGAAATGAACCGGAGTTTCCTGCATTCGCTTTATCGGACCTGCAGATTAGATAAAGATTTTGCATTTCTAAAGTTTTGAGACTCTTGCGCTTACATCTCCAAATAGTACGAACCCTTGGAATAAACGATGTTCTAAAATCCAACGCATATTGCTAATATATTGCAACGCATGTGGACTCAAATTGATATCGGAAAACATCTAAACGTAGTCAACTGTATGACAGATGACCGGATAATAGCTACTTAATAGATTGCTGTTTGAACTACGTTTGATTATACAATTCGTTCGCAAATTAGCATACGTCTTCTCACGAAATATTGCTTCACAGGTCTCAAAATTTCTACTAAACAACTTTAGCGACACAGCAAGATGAGATGAAGCTTCTGAGAAAGTGCTTTTGGTGTTATGTTGCGCATATTTAGCAACTTGGGTGCCTATGTTGGTGAATGAGTCCTCGTGTTATTTGCTCATTATAGAACCAAGCACTCAACTGTCCATCATCCTTTCTCAACATATTAGATACTAAGTGTATATGAGTCGGCAGGACGAGCTGTAAGGATTCTGACAGCGCAGTGTGGTGAGATCTCCTATTACTAACATGCCAAAAAAACTCTTCCCATCTTTTAGTTTGTACACTATAACAGAACATTCCATGCTCATTCCGATATTACGACAGACCATCATATATTACGCCAATAAACAGATCTTGAAAAGGTTATATCCTTTCGTCATCATGAAACAACATCCTATATCTCCAAGCAGTTAACACGTTCTACAAATGTTCATTTCCATTTTATAGTGCATTCGAATGAATATCTATGGGGTCTGGTCCATTCGAATTATGTAATATTGCAGACCATTATTGAACAATATTCACGAAGTCAACCTTCAAGAAGAGCACAAGTAGAATAATGAATACCGCTGGATCTGTTAAAATCCTATTGTAGGAAGATAATGAAAAACCATCTGACAGGACAATTCAGTCAATATGGGATAATATCATAATATGATGTTCCATGTAAAAATTTTTTCAAAAAGTATTTTCAAGTATTCTGACGGAATATCACCGCCACACGTAGTCGCAGAGATAAAGTAAGTTCCTTTCTATCATACTTTTTCCGAAAATGAGACATTTAGCAATCTAAAGATATAGAAATGTTCGTGATGGGGTTTCGTGATATAATAGTTTAGTGGTGGAAAGTGATGCAACACACTTATAAACATATGGTGGTAAATTTTCACGAAACAACAATCTAGTATACTGTCCGATTGTTGATGTACATGAACTCGAGGGATACATCTGTTCCAAGTTCCTTTCTTGAACCAATCGAGTGTCAAAGGAGGCACAAGCAGACAGAAAAACATGAACATTTCCATGAATAACAGCTGCGTAGTGAAGGGGAGTTGTTCTCAATCCACATTCTCGCAAAAAAAGTTCTTTTTTTCATTATTTGTGCAAAATTTCCTTGAATGTTGGATTGTGGTCAAGACAGACTTCGTACGCCTTACATACATAAAACTAAACTTCCATTTAGCAAGATAAGAAGAAAGCTTGTTTCCTGTCATCTAGGAGGCGATATCGCAGGATAATTTCGATGAGTAGGGAATTCATGAGAAGTGGATAATTGCTTACATATGGCTGCGGAAATGTAGAGTGTGGTGAACCATTGTACGAGTTTGATGTGGTAGCATTGATTTACGAAATGATCTGATTAATTCAAGTCTTCTCTCTACAGGAACTAAATAAGGTTAAAGGTGTGCTGAACCGAATTTATCACGAGCTTCCGGAAAAGCGTTTTTCGATAATGTAAGTCTATAACAAAACAAAGGTTTTCGAACTTCCATGACTCTCGACTGATGTGAAAACAGCTGACAACTCTATTCGACACACATGTTTTTGAATCATATTCAAATTTCCCAGTCTATGTTGCAGCTCAAATTCATCTTTTTCTGTGAACCAAAACCAAACATAGTGTGGAGCGAAACACGTTGAGAATAGCTACACTTTGGAAATGCTTACTCCACTAAACCAGTGACGTTTTCTAAGAAACAGTCTTCGTAGCCAACTCAAGCTTGCGTTACTAACAGCGGTCTAGACTTTATTCTGACGACCATTCGAAATGTGCTCCATCGAACACGCGTTTAACAACTAGTATGTGTCATGTTTTGACATTGCTATTTCATAGGTCGACTGTTCGCACCGTATTCTCCGTGCATCATTAACCTCAACATAATCCTATATACTGGACCACTGCCAAACCTCAAAATTCGTTGTCGATAACCTTGGCAAACGAGTTGGCTGAAAAGGCTTCGCTCCAATACATTCCCCCACTCTGCGCATGTGAAGCACAAATACAAACACGCTCCGTGATACGTAATTAATGACACTATGTCTGCGTGCCGTTTCTTTCGTATGTCAGACAAGAAATTCAAACTTTAGAGAAGAGAATCATTACTTTAGAAAATTACTCTTTCTCAGTCCACACGAAAGTATTTTACCAACCGAAGTTTGTTCCAAATTCCGGAAGAGCCAGTTTGGAAAAGAATAGAGTTTTACAGGAAATTTATACTGTGTGGACTATGCACTTTATATCCGGAGAAGTATGCGAACATCCCAGCTTATGTGCACTGTCCATTGAAGGAGCTATTGCTAGTTTAAACAGTCATTACTACTACCCTATCTTGAGCTTTGATACTTTGCTGAACTTCTTCAACAAATGCACCAATTCGGATCACTGTTCATTATTCTGGTCCTAAGTCTGGTAAATCCTCCGTTTTCCCGTTGCGCCTCTCCATCTCTTCAAAAGTGTCTATAAGATCCCCCAGTGACTGGTTTCTCACCATGAGGCCTGCAGCGACGTAAGCGAACGCCAGCTGATATTCCATCGTCCATTTTCATTCAAGCATTAGCTCAAACGGACATTTTTTAAGCTTATAGATCAGCAAAAAAGAGACATACTGGAATACTATTCATATTTTCAGTGGCGGCTGCAGGTAGAAGAGGGAATATTGTAAATCAGCAAATCGCCTTTTGTAATAGAATAACTGAGCAATTGTATTTTTTTTCCAATAGATAAAGATAATTTCAGTTTTGCTTTCGAGTAGATACATATTCCGTTAAAGGTCAAAAAAGAATATAACATGCAATATTGAAAACCTTTTTAAACAAATTTTCTTAGTAAAAATTAGAAAACTGCGTGAGCATTCTTAGTTCATATGTAGACTATGTTTCACAGTGTCATTCTTCCGTTATTGCACGATTATTGAAAACCTGTTAGAACGTAAATTTTAGGATGAAAAGAGGAGCCGACCAACTATGAGTGAGAATTATAGTTTACTGTAGCCATTTGCTTTCTGAAGTGTCAGTTGATATAAGTAAGTCCTATAGGTCTGTACAGGAATTCGTTCTCTATTAAGCCTCTTTATTTCTGATTTGATCAACCTCAGAGATGCTTTTGCATTTAATGGTAAAATTTTGAACCTCGTCAACGGTTCGGTGCTTTGCAACAACAATATTCGTCGTAAGATCTGTTGTTCTTTGTTTTTACTTTTTGCAAAATTGTAAGCGTTCAATCGGTTTCCCAAGTATTCCGAAGAGTTTGACATCGTTGAATCTGGAGTCAGTGAATCTGGAATTTTTTTTCTAAAAGAAACAATTGCTCAGTTCTCAGTCCATAAGTTTATATGATGCATTACTAAAAAGCATAATTTCACTTTTCCCATATTATCACAGTTCTTTCTTTGATCTCCACTACTGTCTCGAACTTATTAAATTAAAAGATTTGAGATTGCGAATCATCTCTATCCGTGTTGGGTTCATTCTGCAGTTTCTTCACAACACAAAGAGAGCCAATGTCCCTCATTTTTATCAGTTTTTCTGTATTTATGTCTCAATTACAACTGTTAGATGTGTCTGTGTTTAGTGGTTGCTATAGCGTGAATATGATGGTACGAAGCATTTGTCAGGTAATTTGATATGCTTTGGGAAACTGTTTGCAATTCGTTCCATTAGCACAAGATTTACAAATCATTGAATCCATATAATCATTATTCCCAGACAATGTTACGTCGCAGAGAAAGCATCCTAATGACGACATTGGGTTTTGTGGTTCATTTTTACAAGTTGATGAAGCCGTCTTTGAGAAATAGAAACATTGTAGACAGACCTTCTGCATCCTTCAAGAACATTTTCCCTTCAAATAGTCTTTTTTAAAAATATTCGATTTTGCTCTATATACTGTTTACATTTTCGGTATGTATTTCCACAAAACCGATCAGCCATCATTTTTGAACAAATTGACCGCTGGTAATAATGTCTAATTTGGGATTCAAAAGTACGAGAATATTGGTTAAACGAGAAACATATTTATCGATA
>CAJDSM010046370.1:0-10503 GCA_903981925.1 Ostrea lurida | reverse complement strand
TCAGTCTATATTTGCCTATTGTGAGCTGTGTTCAGATTTAAGTGCCTTTCCGGAACTGTAAGTAGATTTCTGTCATCTTGTACAACAGTATAAACTAAAAAAAAGAAAACCTTCAGAACAAGCACTCTTTTCCTCTTCCAATATCCTGTGATTCGGTGAATCGGCTTCCTGTGATTCAGTAAATCAGCCTGCTGAATGATCTAGTCATTGTAAGTAGTGACAAAACTGATGTACACCAACTCCTACATTACCGGTAGATTTTGAGTATCAGGGAGGGGTGAGGAGGGGGCGTGGGGGGTGGAAGTGTGTTTACAGTATCCTTCATTAGTTGTCATGTGTCCAGGTGCATGTTTGAATTTCATATTTTTTTTTTTTTGTTCTATATGTACTGTTAGGTTCCACCATGGCAAATGGGCTTGGTTTTAGCTCCTATCTAATGATGGTTCTAGGCTTCCGTCATGCTCTTGTTTTTAGAGTTCAGCATGTGGTGTTTCTAGGTCTCCATATATCTGTTTTAGGTTCCATCATGCTCTTGTTTTTAGATGTTCCCATTGTTTGGTTTGGGCTACCTTCTGCTCTGTTTCTTAGGTTCCCATCATGCTACGTTTTCATATTGAAGCAATTTTAAGGAACACACACACCACACAAACCTGATTAAACATCCCTCCGAAATAGAAGAGTTAGTTACTGTAAATTGAGCAGACTATCAGATTAATACAGCAGAAATTAAATACAAACTGGCTAAGTGGATCATCTGTTGTCTGCGACTACACCATTATGTTGACTTGTAACAGCTGATGGTGATATCTACGAGATTATCATGCCCTCCAATACATGCTCACTTTTTGCACTCATTAATCAGCAAATGTCAAACAAGGCATCAACAAATAAACTTCTCTTATGACTGCTATGGATACACTGGTTACTGCTGACCCTTCATTGTCACTTAATCTTCCATTCAAAGGGTGTGCATGTTACCATCAATACTTGAGGATATTGGTGCAGATGCATGTAACTCAAGCTCAACCCCACCTCCCTGAAGTAGCTTCGATCACACCATAGTGTGCAGAGGTTTTTTTAATTGTTTTGTTTTTTGATATAAATAATTCATATAATGCAAAATTATAAAAAAAAAAAATATGATATAACAATGATTTGATTTCATCTGGTATAACTGTGCAGTAAATAGAATGCAAATTAAGGCGCGTGAACTTCCCACAAGTGCATTCATTCTGGTGCCGATTTAATACCACCTACACACCCTAGACAAAGACAACAAAAGCTCTCATTCAACTCAACATGCAAAAAATTTACTCAATCGCAATCGTGCCCGATTTCTTACGTGCTCTCGAAAAGGAGTGAACAGACAGATATGGAATGCTGATACGAAAGGAATCATGTGACCATCTCGATATCGACGTCTTTGATCGAGACTAAAGTATCACATGATCCAACCCACAAAACACCAGGCATTAGCACTATTGTTCTGACACAATTACATAAAATAATCCGTAAACCCCAAACACTCGTCTTAAAAAAAAGAAGCCGAAAAAACAAGGCTGGATTTTAAACTCCCGTCCCTATTAAATTCATTAATGTCAACATTGAAAAAAGACACCCCTCTTTTTATGAATGAGAGGAACATGCATCAAAGTTTACACACGCGAAAACAATCTGTCTCATGTCGTTATTTGCTTTAGCGTGTTTAAATACCTTGAGTTTAATGAGGATAGGTAAAACGACTGTCAATTCTCGTTTTCTACCATCGTTAACTATAAATTATCAAACATCAAATATTATGTACTGAGTGGGCATTTCATTTTTATTGCTTGTCGTATTTCATCTTTTAACGACTTCACCTAAGCATAACAGTGTACGTTAATCTTGGAATTTTTTTTAAAGCAATATAAAGCCATACTAAAGATTTATTGAAAGCATTTCTCATTTCTCAGTTAAAGTACACTATATACAAGGGAGGCTTTATTTCCCAATGGCTACTTCATATAGCTGGATAGAGTCATTGTGAGTTGAAAAGACAAAACAAGTAAAATACCACCAATATACCATCAGTCCTACTCCCATTGGGGGGGGGGAGGGGGGGGGGAGGAGATATCTGGACCATGAGTCTTAATACTGAGTTGGTCTGGTTAAACTTGACCATTACAGGCCAATTAAATCATATTAATGGTTTGTAAGCCCTGTGTTATTATTGGAGTGCATGAAGAGCTGATTTATTGGTGAGGACTCATTCACAGCAGATGTCCCTGTACCTAGGGTATAGATGGGACAGACACCTACATACTCCCCCCCCCCCCAACAATCCCTGCATTGCGAGGCGCGCAAGATCTCTCGATGATTACTGGGGCCCTAACAGAGAGATACCCACCCCCCACAACAGTTTCACACACGACTCTATATGGGGCCGGAACAGTGAGATAAGCACCCCTGTATTGGTCTCACACACACTACCCTGCATGGGGCCCCTATCTCATTAAGTGCTCAATTTCCTGCAGAAGTGGCTTTCTATCTGTTTTCTGTAATGACTGGGTCCTCATTTTAGATTACAAGCCTGTGTTAATTGTAGCTCCTAAACAACATGGAAAAATGCACACATTTCTACACAAACTCAGCTGTACAAAGTCACAGAAAAAAAAAAACCCAGCGGCACTATGAATGAAACTTCACAACGCTTTAAAAAATAAATATGTACCCTACTTATTAAACATTCATTCATTCCTTCTATAATGATTTTGTTTAGGGTTATATGCCCCTATAATCAGGGTAACAAAGCCAGCATTGATCAGAAATTCCTCCTTGATTTAAATGTCTCTCTCCCTCGTCCTCTCTCTCCCTCGTTCGTCGTGGTCGTATACTGGCAGGCTGTTTTAAGTGACTCCTCGTGACAGTCTCAGTCATTACGGCCTGACCATGAATATCTTCATGGTACGAAGTAGGTATGAGTATATTTCTGCATTATAATGCCCACATAACACCAGGCCCTGTCCTTCATTACCGCCTGACCACCAATATCTATACTGGAGTAGATTTCTGCATTATAATGCCCACATAACGACCGGCCCCAGTCCTTCATTACCGCCTGACCATGAATAATGCCCACATAAGAAGCCTTAGCTGGCTAATGCAGTTCTTCATTATGAAGCTGACCATGAAAGAGACCCAGAAAACCTCTGCGTAAATGTCGATATAACGACAGTTCTAACTCAACGTCTCCTACCAGAGAGGTCAATACTGATCATTTACACCCAAGCTTTATATGTGTTTCTTCCTCTCCATTCTCTTCTGTAGCTTCTAACCCTTATACTTCTCTCATTCTTATCATTACTATTGAAGACCTCATTACCACCCTCTATTCTGTGTTCTTCTTTCCCTCAGGGATTGTTTTTATTGTGGACTCCAAAATCACCCTCATTTCTTTATTTGCTGCCTCTTTCCGTGCTGTTGTTAGTCTGTGCTGTGTGTATTTTGTAATTGTCAGCTAGTACAGTTGTTTTATTGAGGACCCGGAGTACCCCCCCCCCCTGGATCCAGTACCCACCTGGATTTGTCTGTAAGCTGTGTGAATATAGACCTGCTTACTGCCACCAAAGGACCCCAGTACCCCCTTACTTCTGTACACTGTGTAACTATAGACATACTTACTGCCACCAAAGCCGCTGGATTTGCGTTTGGACCTCCGGAGCGACGTCTGACGACTAAGGTACAACTGTCTGTTATCCAGGGGAAGGGTTCCCAGGGAAGCCATGATCTCTCTCCCCCAATACAAGTAACTACCGAGCTCTCTACTGCTGAGGAGTCAAACCCAAGAACTGTTTTTTTTTTTTAAATGCTATCCTCTGATCAATAAAAAAAATCCACACAGTACAGACTATGGCGATAAAAACAGATAATCCCGGAAACTATAACACCGCTAAAAATATTTCCTGATCGAAAATCAAAAAATCTGTATGCACCGACACATAAAAATGCCTGCTAGCCAGTGACAATGTAAAATCTCAAGCATGTCTTCTTTTACTGTGTGTGATTACTGGGTCAGGATCAAAGGACCTGGACTAGTCCATTATTCCCCGCTAGGGGTGACAGGTCTATCCTTGTGGGATTACACTCCTTCTCACTGATGCGTTCCACCTAATTAACACCCCTCAGAGAAAGGAAGGGCTTATCTTAAGATATTCATTGTTACAAGGTAATTGTAAACAAAGGGAGATAACCTTGTTGTTTAACAATCCATTAAGTAATAACCAGGTCTGTCAATCATATAGCTGGTATTAATGGCTTTTAAATAATCTGTTGGTGGAGTGATGTCCCTGTGTTTATGTTGGAGAGTGGCAAGAGTGGTGTGTAATCCTATAAATTCTGATTCCAACTGAGAATCAACTTTATAAATAAAACCATAGAGAGACAGTGTGAGAATTAACTTCTATAATAAGAACCATCATACTAACAGGTGTGACTTCCTTAGATACACACTGTTAAGGATGAATAAAATAGATTTATTACTAACGCTTAATGATGAATAAATAGATTTATTACTCACACATCGTTAAGATGAATAAAATAGATTTATTACTCACACAACGTTAATGATGAATAAAAAGATTTATTCTTGCTCTAAATTCTTGAGTCCAGACAAGGCAAAAGGGGCATATAAACATAACCATTAGAGATGAATCCGAAAGACCAGAACTAAACATAAACATAATGTGAGACATAATGACAAGCATTGAGCATGGGACAAAATTGTACTGCACAAGAGGGAAGGGGTCATGTTGTTATTAGTCTTCGATATCTGTGGCTCAACTGCCAACGCATTTAATATGTTGCATAAAAACAGGGGTTCAAAACTTTATTTTTTATTGGATTGGTCAAGTCCGGGACATAAAGGGTGGATTCTAGGCAAGTCCAAGGAAACACAAATGTCCAGCTACACTTATCTATACTTACTTATTACACTTTAAATCTATAAAGATAATTTTAATTTTATTCTTATTCGTTTTTGACATGAATGAAATAAATTTATGTATTTAAAAAACTGCCAATTTTAACTTTCACTTAAAAATAAAATTAATCAATAATGCAAGTCCCCTGGATCTTTTGGTGAATCTAAATGGCCTAGTTCCGATCCAGACATTAGTTAGTCCCCGGGCGTCGGGCTTGAGGTTCATTATTGAAACACCCTTGAAAAAAAATTATTTCTAAAACCCACTACCACCAACTGGTGGACAGAGGGAGGGGTCATGTTGTTATTAGTCTTCGATATGTGGCTTAACTGCAACGCATTTAATATGAGCATAAAAATTATTTCTAACCACAACACCAAACTGGTGGACAGTCCACAGGTCTCAGTGAAAACTCAAAAGAGGACTCCATTGTTTTCATTCACTCCAACAAACTTCAAAGACAACACAGGGTACGGTTTCCTCTTATATCCCTTTGTATTCAGCGATACATCAAGTGTTCTGGTCTAAGTGCTTCACCGCCAGGCAGACACAAACTTGTTTAATAGCAACAACTTAGAGAAAAATATTCATCTCGTAAAATCCTCATCTTTAAATCATAAGAGGATCTGATATATC
The DNA here is from genome assembly GCA_903981925.1 of Ostrea lurida. NCBI lineage: Eukaryota > Metazoa > Mollusca > Bivalvia > Ostreida > Ostreidae > Ostrea > Ostrea lurida. The sequence goes on along the minus strand of CAJDSM010046370.1, from coordinate 4,909 downwards.
ATTTCAATGCATCTGAGTAAATTCTCATGCCCTTAAAATACCACAGGAAACAGTCATTTTTATCTGCAGTAATAATTGGAGTTTTATCATACCGACCCGGGCCAAATAAAAAAAAAAACAAAACGTTTTTTATTTGGGCACAGTATGGTACATGTATACACCCCTAATAGTTAATTTGTTGGCAAAATTGCAGGTTCCTGTGAAAATAAAGGTTACATTTTTTTAAAAATTCAATTTCAACACTCCTTGCTTCACTGCAAGCTGATTCAATAGATCTAATTAACAATTAAAAAATCAAATTGATTTTTCCACTGCATTGCATGCGGGACACCCTAAGTTCAGAATTCCTCACTCAAATCTATTTTCGTTCCCAAGTTCTCTCTCCCCTCTCGCTCACTATTGATCTGTACGCAGAAAAGTAGAAAAGCAGGTGCAGTTGGACGTGTTTATTTGTGTTCAATACTCGGCATCTACGAGGAAAATCGTATTTCTTCACAGCCTCTACAGGAGGAAGATCTAGACTGAGTCACCATTACATGATGTCTGGTGGATATCTATTGGACTTCTTGTAAATGCTTATATTTTGACATTCAGTTCTAAATGAATAAGATGGATATATTTTTTTTAACACCCCCCCCCCCCCCAACTTAATAAACTTGACAGGGACTTTACAGACAAAAGAGATTTGGCTCTTGATTTCAGAATGCTAAAAGCAACAAAAACAAGAAAAGCTAGAGAAATTGGCAGGTCTACCCTTTTGAATTAGGGAGGGGGGAGCTCAGGAGGGGGTGGGGGTGATAAACTGACAAAACAAAGGACGAGCAATTCAACCCTGCCTAACTTTTTCACTTCTGCATATTTTATAGGGGGGGGGGGGGGGGGGGGGGGGGGGGGGCTCCAGACACTTTTCTTTTTGTGATGGCTAACATTTTAAAAATACCTCCAATACCAAGAACTGATTTTAAAGCAATCATCTATATATACTGAAACCAGATAAAATGAAGCAATGGGTTGGCAAGATTTTATTTTTTTGGCTTATGCTTGGTGTCAATGTACATAAAAAAATTTAAAGATATTAGGAACTTGTTAACGTGTAATACCCCTCTCTTATGCCACACCTATTTCTACCAGATATATAGGGGGACTAGTAAAATTATTACCCCTCTCTATATGCAGCGTTATGCCTTAACTTTTTCTTCACAGTTTTAGACTTCAACTGAGAAACACAGGAAAGGCCAAACTGTAATTCACTTCACCTACAGAAGCATAAATAGATTTCGTTTTCATCATATCCTGAAAAACATTTGGTGTCTGAGTAATTGTATTGTTAAAATCTGATATTTAGTTTTAATACATAGTCTAGACAACCAGATTTTAACACTTCATTACAATTTTTTATCCATATAATAGAGTGGCTTAAGACAGTCAAGATCCTTAATCTCATACATGTCCAGAGCCAAATACACATCGATATCGACGATATCGACAATAGCATGCACGATATCGTGTTTGATATCGATTTTCTTTGCGAACATATTATTTATTTCATAAATATGGTTTATATTTCGGGATACAACTACAATATCGGTTCATCAAATAATTTAGATTATGGGTGTTTGGTGGCTACCTATGCTTTATCGATATCGTCGATATCTGACGATTATCGTGTCGATATCGAATCAAGATCGTTTTTTCTTATATATGGGTGTTTAATGACTATATCTTGCTGTCGAATATCGTCGATATCGTATTGATATCGAATATCGTGATCGTTTTTTCTTATATGGGTGTTTAATGACAACTCCTTATCTATGATACACGGAAACGATTAAAGGAGCACCTATTGTGTTCTAATGTAGCAGGTTGTGGTCATCAAACAGCCATAAAAAATACAAAATTCATGATTCGATATCTGACACGATATCGTCGATATCGACGATATCGATAGGCAAGTTGAAACTCAACTACCATAAAACACGATCATTGATTCGATTATCGCACGATATCGTCGATATCGACGATATCGATTGCAAGTTGAAGTCAATACTACCATAAATCACGATCATGATTCGATATCGACACGATATCGCGAATATCGACGATATCGATAGAAAGTTGAGTCAAACAACGTAAAGAAACAACATCAATGATTGATATCACAAGGATAATTGACGATATCGAAGCAATTTAAGTTTGTCAAAAACATAAGCAAATACGATAAAATGAAATGTATCGACACGATATGACGATATCGACAGCAAGATGTAGCCAGGAGGCTACCATAAGAACATGGTATTTGATTCGATATCGAACGATATGGCAGCAATTTTGTAGCCATCAAACATCCGTAAGAAACACGATTTAAAAAACACGATCCATGATTCGGATATCAACACGACAATCGTCACTAACATTGTTTGATTATCATAGTCACCAGAAGGTACTTTTCGATATCTTACGATATCGTGTGTGTTTGACGATATCGCGATATCGTATCTACATCGTGTCCTTGGACATAACTCTTTAATTTCTTTGTTAAAGTAAGTGTGGTGTGAATGGTGCGAGCAGGATCAAAAGTTCAATGTGTGTTGATGATCAAACCACCCCCCCCCCCCAAAAAAACCCCAACCCCCCCCCCCCCCCAAGACAAAAATTAGTTTTTTTATGTAAATCACTCAAGTTTGAACCCAAAACCCCTATTCAAAACTAAAACTTTTTTAGGGGGTATCTTTCAGATCCATTATGCATTGATACAATGTAATGTGTGCTATAAGTAATGTTCGACATAAGAAATAATACAGTTTCTAGATATGATGAATGCGATCCTATATCCAGTATCAAGCACAAATGTAACCTCTACTAATAACACTGTCCATGTCTCCACAACTTCGAATGGTAGATCTCTACACGTCAAAATGGCCCGACTTCATTTGAAACATGGAATGAAATATCAGAGTATATATGTAAATTCATTTCCAAACTTAGATGCCTATAAGCTGAGGTAAAGGCTCAGCTCGGTTTTAAACATGATACATGATGTATGTAACAAATGTTTGTATTATGTTTCCTTTCAAATCAAATCACTGACAAATCAAAATTAATATTTATACAATACAAATAAACATTAGCTCTAAAGAGCTATACCGCTCTTTCCCTCTTGTGAATGCATATATATGTGCATTGTTTATATCTTGTTGCCCTTTGAGGGCCTAATATAATTGGGACAGTAAAGATCGAATTGATTGTAAACATGTTGCCTATTGAGCTTTGGTCGTGGGTTCGATTCCAACTGGGTTTTTTATTTTTTTTTCAAAATCCCTTTCAACTAAAACTACATTCTGAAGACAAACAGAGTGAATTTGAAAGATTTTCTTCCATAAATATTTTTAACATATTAATCCTCGTACTTTTCATCCACATCAAATTCTCTGGTGTAAGCATTCCACCTTAATTCTCTAACATAAACTGTTGCTCCTTTGTAAATCCTATAATCATACATTGGGTGGGACCATCAATCAAATCACCAGGTTAAGAAGAGAGCCAAAGAAATCATTGTAGAGTGTGAAGTGGGTGTTAAACGGAACTGTAGTATTTCAGGGTCGACATTGAAACTCTTTAAATCAAGCAAGAAAGACAACTCCTATGATAGAAATCTTGATAAGTTAATTTAATGCTTACTTCCCTTTCCCTACCATACAAACAAAATAGAATGTTTGTTTTTGTTTAAAAAATTAATTGTTTTCCTTCATCCTCACGAGTTAGAGAATTTTGTTGTTGGCACAAGCCTTTAATGTAGCTGAATTAAATGTTATTCAGATTTGAGGAAAGTACAAAAGAATTTTCCAGAAGTCACATGCTTCTTGTAAAACATGCAAGTGTCGCATATAACTTCCCCTCATTTGGTTTTCTTTAAGTGTCAACTTGAAACCCTTACATATTGTGCTACAGTTCTGCCCTTACATAAAAATAATGAAATTGAACAACACAGGGCAAAGTCTATTACAACGTGCCGAGATTTTAAAACGGCCGTTGTGGGACAGGAAAAATAAAACTATGATCAGAATTTGAAGAGTCTTTGGTCCTGGTAGACAGAAAGATCCCTTTTAATTGAATCTTCAGATTCACTACAGGGTGAAACACACATGAAACTCGTCTGGTGTGGCCGGGTTTGTGTGACTCGGGTTTTGGTTGACTCGTGTATTGTGTGTGATCCTGACGGAAATCGCACAATCCTACTGTTTATCTGAATGTGGGAACAGAAAGTCGACTGGACAAAAAGTCACAGATCGAAAGTCACGTGGACAAAATGACCATGGACAAAAATCACGAATCTAGAAAGGTAGGGAATAAAAAGTCACAGGACAAAATGTCACAAGACAAAAAGCACAGGACAAAAAGTCACAGAACAAAATGTCAAGTTTATATGAAGAATATTTGATTTTTTTTAAATAAATGTTTATATGATTTCGAATATTTCATTCTTGTTAAGTTAAAGAATATGAGTAGGGTTATACTTTTAATGAAATTTATTTTTATCTAACTTTCTAATTTTGAATTTTGAAATAATTGATGATTAGAATACTAACTTCATTCGTTTTAAAGTTAAATATGCCGAAACATGAATTAGGGTTATACTAAGTTTTTTGTTTGTTTGTTTTTGTAGAGGGAGGGTAGCTTGTAAATAATTTGGTTTACAATAATTAAAAAATAAATATCAGATCCCTGTGAACCTTCAATTTTATTAATGTTTGTTGACTTTATGGTCCTGTGACTTTTGTCCTGTGTCTTTTTGTCTTGTGACTTTTGTCACTGTGGACTATTTGTCCTATGTGGTTCAATTGTGAACTTTTTTGTCCTGTGTCCATTTTTGTCCTATCGATTTTGTGACTTTAAAAAAAATGTCTGTGAA
>CAJDSM010046368.1:0-15893 GCA_903981925.1 Ostrea lurida | reverse complement strand
AAAAATCAGTAAAGGTATAATAACAACAAATATATCTTAGCGATATTAACTCATTAGAATGGAATTATCATTAATTTAGCATTTCTATATTGAAAAGATCGCACTCTTACAATTCTATACTGAAGGCCAGAAAGCGACAGCCCTCCTTGGAATCAAACATGCGCATTGGATTTGAAAATATATTGATTGATTATTTGTTTGTTTTTCGTCGCGTTGAGAATATTTCACTCATACTGAGACGTCACCATTGCCGGTGAAGGGCTGCAAAATTTAGACCTATGCTTGAGCACTTACAAAATTTTAACGGCTTTCAGCAATGAGGGTTCTTGAAAGATGTAACATCTGTGACAAAAAGACTCCATATTGAGAACTCAACATTGTAAATATGATTCTCCCTGTACTGGGCATATGAACTTGTGGTGCCGTTAAGGGCTGTGAGGCCTCTATGTAATGTTGAGAAACAATGCATCCTTCACTTGTTGATAAGGATGTATTAGTACCAGAGTTTGACAGTCCTGGCCCAGCATTAATTTGGTCTCTAATCTACTTACATGGTTTTCCTAAATACATGTAGATTGACACTAAGACCTTGAAAAACAATAGTCTTCCTCTCATCATGGTAATCAAATGTACAAAGTTGTAAGGCGGACAAATTTTGCCGTAGCAACCAAAGTAAAACAACACCGTGAAATGCATAGTGATGTCATTCTAGGACGTCATAAAGAGCAAGTTAGATATACAAAATAATGATGTTGCTCAATCTTGTTTCAGCCAATCCAATTGCTGTGTAACAAGTAAAATTAAATTATAGATATTCAAACCACTCCTCTTGAGATATCAGTTGTGTAGATATTCTTTCCCTTTGTCTGAATACATAAATTGTCTACCAGTTTGTAGAATAATTTATTGGTTCTATTAAAATAATTACATCACAGTCATTCACACAAACATACAAAATTGTCTCAATATACTGATATAGTCAGCATGGACAGAAAATAAGTCTGTCTCTGCCTTGTTCTATGTAAAAAGACAAAGCTTATCAATATGCCATTTGATACAAATTACCCAAATGTGCTATGAAGCCTTAGTTAATTTTTTTTTTTCATACATAAAACCATCAGTTAGCTCTTGTAATATGTCACATTGGGACTTCCTGAATGATGTGATGGAACCCCACAGTGACCTACAGGCCAGAAATGACAAGGCATCCAGGCGTCCCTGATCTCGAGGGAGATAACTCTTAATTACCCAACGGTATGGAATCGCATTACATCACTACATGACAATGTTTCATATAATGGACTAGCAAAGGAAGATTGAATTAATCCTATATGTACATTTCAGTAATGGTTCATCTTTAAACACCAGTTCACAGTAAAGCACATTTATAGGAAAGTTCTAGGGAGGAAGATTTTGATTCATTATGAACACAATTTGTTACATCAAATAAGTTCATGTTTTTTAAAAACTACAAGAAATAAAAATCCCTTTGATATAGGCAAAAATTCATTATAAGAGAGTTTGCAGTAACTGAGTTCTACTGTATACTGCGATACACAGCAAATTCAAAGTAATTTAGAGACAGATTTTTTTTTAAAATCATACAGATATAAATNACACAGCAAATTCAAAGTAATTTAGAGACAGTTTTTTTTATTAAAAACATAAGATATAGACAACCATTCTCATCCTTGTTTATGTACATGTCAGTCAGTATACTAAAAAAAACCCACACAGCAAGGAGCTGATACCTCATAAACAACACAGACATTTTAAATTATCTTCTCACAGGGAACGGTGATTTTGATTTGAACTCCACTGATAGGGTAACGAATCATAATCATGACTTCAGACAATGCTCGAGTTTAGGCCGGGGTTATTCCGTAATCGGCCGTAATGTTTTTGTTCTGAACAGAGTACATTACCAAACAGCTGTGGAGCTTACAGCCACGCCTCCAACATCTGTGTCACATGACCCCGGAGTCACACAGAAATACGTGTTCACACAGATTGCGTTCTACCCCACTGATGATCAACAGCTGATGGATTAACGAACCACCAAGTCTCCTAATCATAAAACGGATGTACATCAATGACTTCACTTTCTAAGTGGTTAAAACACCCTTGCAATAAATTAATCCTGATGCACATGTAGATAATATATATATTATATTTGACAACAGGCTGGTCGATTGTCCACCACCCTCATCACCAGGAGACTTCGGTATGGAGGTCGTCTTACAAATTCAGGAAGGGAGCTAGAAGTAGACTTGCTTGGCGTCAGAAGGAAGCTGTTCCACTGGGCAGTAAGGACACTTCACCCTGAAATAGAACATAGGTGAAGTTAAACCTACCAGCAATCAGGTAATTTAACTTACCAGCAAATATTAGGCTGAATAACATACCAGCAAATAGTAGGAGACACTTAATATGTACCGCGGCAGCAAATATAAGGTTTAATTTAACTACCAGCATATAGGTAATTAACTACCCGGCATGATAGGTAATTAACTACCTAGCATATATGGACAAAACTTACCAGCAAATAGGTAATGTAACTACCGTGGCAGATATATAGGGTTTAATTAACCTACCAGCAATATAGGTAATTAACATACCAGCAATAGGTAATTATAACTACTGGCAATATAGGTAATTAACTACCAGCAATATAGGTAAGTAAGCTTTACCGGATTATCAGGAATTACTGGAAGCAGTTATAGGTAATAACTACCAGCATAGTAATTAATTACCGATATAGGTAATTAACGTACCAGCAATAGTACACATGCATATGGATAACTACCCAGGTTCTATATAGTATGGCTAATAGTAACATACCGAGCACATAGGCATAAATTAATTCTAATATCCCCAAGCATAGACTTTGAGGTTAAGATTTTTTAACAGGATCCTTTGTTAGAGGCCTGGATGTGAACTCGTATATGGTAATAAGCTATCAGCAATATTGGTAATTAACTACCAGCAATAGGTAGTTAACTACCGACAATATAGGTATAAACTATCAGCAAATAGCGTAATTAACTACCAGCAATAGGTAATTAATTACCAGCAATATAAGGTAATTAACTACTGCAATATAGGTAATTAACTACCAGCAATATAGGTAATTAACGACCAGCAATATGACAGGAGGCTCACGAGCCACACCACTCACCTGAACAGGGACATTTTCCCATGTAGACACTAAATCTCGATCATGGCTCCAGCGATCAAGAGGCCGGGAACTCAATTTTGTTCCCATTTTAATAAATTTGGTCAAATTAAGCACTTGTCAATTTTCCCTAAAATGTTCGTTGAATTTTCAACTTGTCATATCTCTAATAATAACCATGTTTACTGTATTTCATTATTGAACTTTCTTATGGCCTCCCCTCAGTCCCCTGGTTCAAGGTGTCACAGACTAAATAGACATAAATCTACAGAGAAATAGTTTTGGGCAGATAAACATACATGTTGTTGTAGAAAAAACATACACCAGGGAACAGATTTACAAATCAACACCTACTTGTTGTTGTTGGAGAGTTTGCTGAGAGCATCACGAGAGATCACATGACCACAAATCAGTCTCATTGGAGGGTTTGTATCCGTGCTCTGCTGTCGTAGAATCGGACAGGCAAAGATGGAGTGGTATCTGTACTCTCTGCCGAGGTCAATCTCCACCTACAATCATCATCATTATCATCATCACCACCATAATCATCATCATCACCATCACCACCATAATCATCATCATCATTGGTAAATAGATTATGACAAATTGTTCATCTTTTAAAAGTCTTTTATGTTCAAAACAAGATGTGTTTGTGAAACACTAATGCCCCCGTATTCCACATGTCAGTAGAAGTTAGCTGGGGCTTGTTTATAATGATTATGCATGTGAAAATATGAAAGGTCTATCACTTACATTCAAAAGTTATGGCCAATGTTAATGTTTTTTAAAATGTAGGTCAAAGTTCAAGGTCAGTAGATCAAACATTTTGGTATCAGATGAAAGGGCTTGTCATAAAGAATACAAATATGAAATACGAAAGCCATATCTCTTGCCATTCAAAGTTATGGCTAAGTTAAAGTTTTTGAAAAGTAGATCAATGTTCAAGATCAAGGTCAGGAGATCAAACATTTTGGTACCATCAGAAAGGTCTCGTCATAAGAAACGTACAATGAAATATCAAATCCCTAGTACTTGCCATTCAAAAGTTATAGCCAAGGTTAAAGTTTCAGACAGAATGACAGACAGGGCAAAAACAACAAGGGTAAAACAGTATAACCCGCTCTCCTTCGGAGCGGGGTATAATATGGCCCCCCGATCTTCGATCACGGGGGCATAACAAAAGCTCCATAAGTAAACATATGCCATTGCATCACAGACCAAAACAATTTTATGTTTGAATAGAACTGGGAATTTTCTGTTAGGAAATTGAGCAAATATCAACTTTTTTGCATTGGGAATGGGCTGAATTTCGGCCCCCTGTAAACAGGGTGGATAATCTCTGGGTAATCCTAATTTGAGTTAGTCCACATTTCTCACAAGCAGTGCTCTGTTAATGCATGCTCACTAGCTATGAATATATAATCATATTATAACCACTGGTTAAGAATTTCTCGAATGGTCATTGTCATCACTAGTGGGCTGTTCTATTGTTGATAGTGATGTTCCACGTTTTAATTGCAGAAAGTGACGTTTCTAATTAGATTGACAATACTGACCGGTAACTCTTCTTTGCTGCTCCAAACTCCCGACACTTGTCGCTGTTGCATCACCTGTCTGATTTTAGCAATGGTGGGAGGGCTAGACAACCAGCTCGAATACTGAAAATCAGACAACAACAATCACACAACCAGCTCAAACAAACAGCTCAAATACTGAAAATCAGACAAACAGTTCAAACAAACAGCTCGAAAACTGAAAATCAGACAAACAGTTCAAACAAACAGCTCAAATACTGGAAAATCAGACCAACAGTTCAAACAAACAGCTCAAATACTGAAAATCAGACAACAACATCACACACCAGCTCAAACAAACAGCTCAAATACTGAAAATCAGACAAACAGTTTCAAACAAACAGCTCGAAAACTGAAAATCAGACCAACAGTTCAAACAAACAGCTCGAATACTGAAAATCAGACAAACAGTTCAAACAAACAGCTCGAAAACTGAAAATCAGACAAACGTTCAAACAAACAGCTCGAATACTGAAAATCAGACAAACAGCTCAAACAAACAGCTCGAATACTGAAAATCAGACCAAACAGTTCAAACAAACAGCTCGAATACTGAAAATCAGACAACAGTTCAAACAAACAGCTCAAAATACTGAAAAATCAAACAACCAGCTCGAATACTGAAAATCAGACAAACAGCTCAAAACAACCAGCTCGAATACTGAAAATCAGACAAACAGTTCAAACAAACAGCTCGAAAACTTGAAAATCAGACAAACAGCTCAAACAAACAGCTCGAATACTGAAATCAGACAAACAGCTAAACAAACAGCTCGAATACTGAAAATCAGACCAACAGTTCAAAACAAACAGCTCGAATACTGAAAATCAGACAAACAGCTCAAACACTGAAAATCAGACCAACAGTTCAAACAAACAGCTCGAATACTGAAAATCAGACCAACAGTTCAAACAAACAGCTCGAATACTGAAAATCAGACCAACAGTTTCAAACAAACAGCTCAAATACTGAAAATCGGACAAACAGTTCAAACAACCAGCTCAAAAAACTGAAAATCAGACAAACAGTTCAAACAAACAGCTCGAAAACTGAAAATCAGACAAAGCAGCTCAAACAAACAGCTCAAATACTGAAAATCAGACAAACAGCTCAAACAAACAGCTCGAATACTGACAATCAGAACAAACAGTTCAAACAAACAGCTCGGATACTGAAAATCAGACAAAACAGTTCAAACAAACAGCTCGAATACTGAAAATCAGACAAGCAGCTCGAATACTGAAAATCAGACAAACAGCTCAAACAAACAGCTCTAAAACTGGAAAATCAGACAAACAGCTCAAACAAACAGCTCGAATACTAACAGCAACAAACACTAATACTGAAAATCAGTCACAAACAGCTTCAAACAAACAGCTCGAATACTGAAAATCAGACCAACAGTTCAAACAAACAGCTCAAATACTGAAAATCGGACAAACAGTTCAAACAACCAGCTCAAAAACTGAAAATCAGACAAACAGTTCAAACAAACAGCTCGAAAACTGAAAATCAGACAAGCAGCTCAAACAAACAGCTCAAATACTGAAAATCGGACAAACAGTTCAAACAACCAGCTCAAAAACTGAAAATCAGACAAGCAGCTCAAACAAACAGCTCGGATACTGAAAATCAGATCATCAGTTCAAACAAACAGCTCGGATACTGAAAATCAGATCATCAGTTCAAACAAACAGCTCGGATACTGAAAATCAGACAAACAGTTCAAACAAACAGCTCGAATACTGACAATACATTTGAATACCTGACACTTAGTGGACTTTCGACGGACATTCCTAGCAATGTGCAGGCATCCCTCGTAAACACATCACAGATTTCGTCCCAGTATATCGGAGCCAGTAGATGCGAGTATGGAGAGTTCTCGATCCCCTGCTGGAGGTATAGCATACTCCCCATCAGAATCTGTAAGTCTGCAAAACAAAAAGTGACGTCAAAATTTTAAGTCTGAGAAACAATAAGTGACATCACACTTCAGAATCTGTAAGTCTGCGAAACAAAAGATTATGTCAAAATCGAAAGTCTGCGAAACCAATAGTGACGTCAGACATCAGAATCTGTAAGTCTGCAAAACAAAAAGTGATGTCGAAATCGTAAGTCTGCGAAACAAAAAGTGACGTCAAAATCGTAAGTCTGTGAAACAAAAAGTGATATCAGAATCGGTAAGTCTGTGAAACAAAAAGTGACGTCAGAATCTGTAAGTCTGCAAAACAAAAAGTGACATCAGAATCTACTGTATATATACAAGATATTTTAAAAATGTACAACACAGCCATTGGCATCATACAAACATGGATATCAAATCTACAACACAACCAGCAACAGCTCATAAGCACAGTCCTGACATTTAATCAATGACAAACTAATTTCCCAAATCAATCTCTCAGACCCACATCAAACTACTGCTCCAAACCATTCTCTTCAACAAAGATACATTTATGTATATCAGCCTCCACTGCATAAGCAACAATAGTTAGTGACCATGCTGAATTGGAAGATTATAAATTAATGTTATTATTATATATCCACATCACTAAAAATATATACTATCACACATCCATATTCACTAGATCTTATTTTCAACTAATAAACATAACACACAGGGTATCAATTCAAGAACAATTAATTATTAACGTATAAGTAGAATTTTTAGCGAGACGCAAATTTAGCGTTTACTCCATAAAAAGTGGTATTTTATTTTAGCAGTAAATAATTTTAGCGATTTTATAATCTATTTCTTTAAAAAGCCATACCAATTATTTGAAATGAATTGTTAGCGATATCTAATTTTAGCGATCTCAAAGTCCTCGCTAATAATGCCAAAATTAAATCCTCGCTAAAATTTCTACTTATACGGTATCCAATTTTGTCTGTCTGTTTGTTATTGGATCCTCGATCCTGTCCTGACAATATGCACATCTACAAATGGCAATGAACACAGTTTCAAGGCTATTTGATAGACCGTATAGAAGAAGAAGTGTTAACAAGCTATTTTACACTCTCCACCCTTGTTGGATCCACCATAACCTGAAGGAAAATAATTGGATCCTCCTGTCCTGAAAATATGCACATCTACAAATGGCAATGAAGTATTGTACAAAGTTTCAAAGCTATTTGATAGCTTGTGTAGAAGAGGTGTTCACAAGCTATTTTACACACTCCACCCCTGTTGGATCCACCATAACTTGAAGGAAAATTACTGGATCCTCCTGTCCTGACAATATGCACATCTACAAATGGCAATAAAGCATTCTACAAAGTTTCAAGGCTATCTGATAAGCGGTGTAGGAGGAGAAGCGTTCACAAGCTATATTACACCTTCCACCCCTGTTGGATCCACCTTAACTTGAAGGAAAATAATTGGATCCTCCTGTCCTGACAATATGCACATCTACAAATGGCAAGGAAGCACTGTACAAAGTTCCAAGTCTATCCGATAAGCGGTTTAGGAGGAGAAGCATTCATGATTTCACAAGCTATATTACACCCTCCACCTCTGTTGTGGGCAAGCGACTTGAAATTTACAATTGATGTGTCCCTTGTCCCAAAGATGCTTCATACCAAATTTGAAAAGAATTGGACAGGTGGTTATCACGAGGAAGTTAAAAGTGTTCTATTGTTAAGGGACGATGCACGACGACAGACGAAGACCAGTTGCAATAGGTCACCCGAGTTTACTCAGGTGACCTAATAAAAGTTTGCTATAAAAAAAACCCCAAAAAACTTAGGATGTAAAGTCAATCCAAATGCTGTGGTTTACCTCTGGCATGTCTATCTGCAAATGCTGCAAAGTTCCTGGAGTACTGAAGCGCCTGCAACTGGTGGGAAGGGCCTTTCTTCAGGAAATCAATGAAGCGTAGACGATGGAGTTTAAATTCCAGCGAACTCCGAATTTCATTAAGTCTGTCTCTGTTCTCCTCTGACCATCTACAACATACATTCATAGTAATCAACAGCTACAAATCCCTGAGTGTCCAGGGGTCCATGTTTGCCCAACTCTTGTTTTGTATTCTATTTGGGACTTGAGATTGATCAGTCTTCGTTGTCTTTTAGAGAAATTTGATATAGGTGACAAGTGGAGGATATGTACAAAAATATTTTAAGATTGAAAACTTTTAAAATTTACTTTATCTAGTCAAAAAGTGTGTACCCCTGATCTATAGATCAACAGACAACACACTGACTGAGGTACCCAGCTAGGCAATCAAATTTCAAATATTGCTGATTTTTATGCAATTTTCAGATATGTTTTAAAAGGGAGTCAGTCACTTTGACCATATCTCTAGTATAACTCCTTATTCAACTGCTTGCTGCTAATATGTTTAATCCGATAAAAAAAAATAACTACCTTAAAGCCGGAATTAAATCCCTCTGCTTCAGACCCCCGAGGATTCTGTGCAGCTCCAAAAAGGGTTCCTTCTTGTCAGGAGCTATTTCTAAATTTGCATCCTAAAAAAAAAAAAATCAAAATCCATGAATACCTTAGAATATTTTCACTCGATCTATAAAATGAACACAATTCTCAAAAGTGTGACCCTGTAGGTAGGGTATTTTGGTCACCTCGATTAGAGCGTCTGCGATGTGAAGCATCCCCTGTCTCATGAAGTGCTCAGTGATGACCTCGTTAAGCAGTAGTCTCTTGTTTTCGTCCTCCAGATTGCTGTCTTGGGAAATGGATGTGAAATCTGTCACAAAATTCTGGGGGAGAAAAACATCAAGTGTTTTAATATTGTAAAGCAATCTGGGGAAACAACTCTGAACAATGAACTAATATACATAGGTACAATCCAGTGTGTGAACATCTGATATGTCTCGAGTAACCTAGACAAACTGTAGAACAGAAGCACTCTAAAATTAACAAACAAGAGGCCCACAGGCCTTAATGGTCACTTGAATATCATAGCCCATACAGGGAGGCTCATATTTGCATTCTTTAGTCTCAATATGGAGTCTTTTGTCATGGAAATACTGGAATGATTCTTCACTGAGTGGTAAGTTTTATCAATAATAAGTCCCCTCATCACAGTTAGAAATCCTTCCCTATACTCGCAATGTAGCAAATTGGGAGTGGATCCACTCCGAAATTAATTTCACAGCTATTAGATAGAATGAGCATAAAACTGGGTCTTATTTAGGATGTTTAAAAAAGACTCGATCTGCATCTGTATTACATTTGATAAAGAAACCGACTTACTCTGTCGACAGCTTTACCAACTTTTGAGACAGTGCTGTGGAGATCTTTATGTTCTTGTCCCATTCTTGATATGGCCTCCTTTATTTTGCGAATTGTCTGCATCAAGATTAGTGATTGGGTTGGCGTAATTTCATGTTCATCGGGAGCTGCAAAATTTTTACATTGAGGAAATTCGAGTCAATTTTAATTCACATCCATAAAACGCTAAAATGTGTACATCTAATTAATCACAATTGATTGGCACATGAAGAAAAGAAATGAAAATTACATAAATTGTACTAAATATATTTCCCCTAAAAACAAAGACACCCATTCAAATCGCCTACGATAGGCAAGATTGTTGCGTTGTGCTTCAAGAAACACCCACCTTCATCCAGCTCTTTTTGAATACTCTGAATGGAAGAAATCAAATCATCTAAATTCTTCTTTGAATGGTCTTGAAGACCGCTAAATTTCAATAAAACTCTTTCAACTTCGCGTTCAACTGCTAAGCACGACTCCATCTTTGTTTTTCGTCCTTCACCTCTGAAGAGGAAATAAGGATCTTTCACTATTTATAATTCCAAAAGTTGTTTGTAAACAGATATTTGAGTAAAAACGTTAGTATCACTATGATTAATCAATTGTAAAATACAATGGTATTAAATCATCATGTGTACAACTATTACAAGGTTTGATTCAGCTATGTTAACTTTATTTTGTATTTTTTTCCCCAGAAATAATGACTACTCCCATCCGAGTCCAAAGGTTACCATATGATTAGATACCGCTATATATATACAAGGTGATCTGCTGTCCCTGTCAGTTAGCCCTTGCAATCACCTTGCAGCTACTGCATACGTCAAAAGATGTCTTTCGCGAGATCAAAGAAAGAATCCGAGGAAGAGAATGGAACTGATATCGTGTACGACCGCGTCAAAGAAGACGAGTTGCCCAAATTCTCTGATTTGAACAATGAAGTGATGGCTTTCGTCAGTCGGTGCAGCTGGTGGGAGAAGTATGGCGTGGATTGGTGCATTACTAGCCTGGGCTTTATCATGTCCTATGTAGCTTTGATCTACATGCAGTCATCCAGCCCACTGACATTTTGCCTTGGGGTCTTCATATATGGATATTGTTTCCAAATGTTTGCTGTGCGTTGCGCGCATGCTAGTGTGCACAACTCTTTATGCGAGTCTCGCACCATGAATCGTGTCTGGGGTTTCTTCTTTGGAGATTTCTTAGCATCGTTTTCTTCGGATGTTGGATATGACATACATATTCGCGTACATCACCCCCACACCAACATCATTGGCCTTGGCGACTCCAGCAGTTGGAAAATGTCTTTCCTCCCAGCTCTCGTCTACATGTATTTTGCGCCCCTTCTGCTTCCTCTGATGTCGGTGCCAGTCTCTACCAAAGAACTCTGGGGTCAGTGGAAAAAAATGGCTAGATATCTTACCCTCGCACTGTTTGGATATTTCGTCAATGTGGCATTGCTAATGAAGATTTCGGGATTTTCCTTCACAGGAGCTTTGCTGTGCATTCTCGTTTCACGAGGTTTATTGTCAATACCTTACATTCATGTCAATGTCTTTCAACATATAGGACTTCCCATGTACTCGCGTGACCACCGACCAAAAAAACTATACCTAATGTCCAAAGGCGTGTTGAATCTGCCCCGAAATCCGATACTGGACTTCACTTTCGGACACGCGATTATCAGTGCTCACGTAGAGCATCATCTGTTTCCTCACATGTCTGACAACATGTGTCTGATGATCAAGCCAATCGTGTCGCGATTTTTGAAGAGAAATGGACTGCCGTACAATGAGGACAGTTACTTAGGCCGAATGTGGCATTTCACCGTGAAATACAACGAGCTGATGGTGAACGCTCCTCCCATCACTCATTTTGTTGGCATTCAGTGAACAATACCTAGTTGTTACTTAGAAGACTAGCACTTGTTAATCAATGAAATTTTTAAAGTAGTGAGAGAACCACCATTCATGCATCTTTGGATCTATCTATTGCTTGCCATGGGAGTTTTGCTTTAACAGCTCTTTTAAAATAACACTGGTGCAAGTGGCAATTCTCTCAACATTTTAGAAATGCANAATAACACTGGTGCAAACTTGTGGCAATTCTCTCAACATTTTAGAAATGCATTCTGAATATGCTTTACAAGCTAATGTGATATTGTGTGTGTGTGTGGTTTTTTCAGTGTGCATATTCTGTTAAGTTTGATTTATATTATAATTTTGTTATAATTTTATTTTTTCTTGTGCGTTGTTTTCAATCAGTTTATTTATGTCCATTTAGGTCCAAGTACTTCATATACATGTGCAATGCAAACCGTGAAAGCCATCTTTTTTGTGCTTGTTGTGTACTTAGTTGTAATTTTGTCAATCAAAACCAGCATGTCAATACGTTGTATTTCATTCAGCTTGCCTGCAGGCTTTGATAATTATGAGGAACTTTTAGATGTGCAGTAATCATGCATATGATATCATTCTCCGTGTTGTCAATATTTTTGAAAGTTAGTGTTATAACATCTGATATCAAGTGTGCATCATGTTGCTATAATAATTTCAATGCGGTGTTTGAATACGGCAATGTTTAATTTTGTAAGCAATGCGTCATCTTGGAAAGCGCTCAATACCAGTGAAGTACAATATATACATTGCCAAGATGGCCCATTAATTTTCAAGAGATTCAACTTACACATTATGCATCGATCATTTGCCATGACGAGTCACAATTATGACAATCAATGTCTTCATGGTATTGTTTTATTTTAAATTTCATTTTAAATTTAGTTTTCAAATTTTAAATAAAAGTTATTTTGAAGAAATACTTTTATTATGTCAAAATCTGTTACATGTAATAGTGCTCCACCCATAGTGGAAGCCCAGCGACCTAAATAGTGTCAGTCCATATATCAATGTCATCCAACTGTGCATTGACAGTTTTCTGGACTTTTTTGGGATAAACCTGCAATTATCATAATATCTGTAACTGAATAGAAGTTTTGCTTTCTTATATGAAAGACCTTGGACTTTCGACCTTTTGTAAGAGAAGTTTTAATGGCATTGAACTGTGGCAATATCTGGGATTTACAGCTTGTGGACTTTGTTTACCATCTCTGCTGCTACATGAACTTGCAAGACAAGTTTAAGTGGGGTTTTGAATGAACTTTGTTATTTCAGGATTTGACAATTTTCAGATTTTTTTAGGCACAGTCTTAGTGTGAATGAATGAAATTGACCTATTTCACTTTTTTAAACAATATAGTTTGACAATGATAATGGCTCAAGTCAGTATTGCAATATGCTGATAAGCAATGGGAATGTTGTGATTTATGCACCATTTGGAATTTGCCATATCTTCCTCGATCAATGCTCTTGTTTTATTCATTATATTTATATGAGAATTCAAGCAAAAGTATGACCAATAGTGTGTGAATATTCTGTAGGAATTTATCAATTCTAATTTTGTCAAACCAAAATTGTCAGTCAATATCCTCTCCTTGAATTTTTTTATTAACGGGCATCAGACAGAGGCAAAATAATATTCATTTCAAAAATTATTTTAGAGCAATTATAGCTTTCATTTTGGTGTCAAAAGTTTCTGATTTATCATTTCATTGAGAGAAAAAAACTAAAGCCTTATAAACTTTGTCATCAATATTTGCGTTAGAGGAAATTATCTGAGGCTCTGAATAATGAGGTCTTCCGTACAGTAACTGATTTCTATATATCAAAAGAACCAAAATCTTTTATTTTGATAAAATCTTTAGCTTAGTTTCAATTTCATGATTTAATGGTTAAAAATCGTGCTACAAAATACATAAACTTTTTTACAGCGAAATAATCTTCAGGTTTTAAAGAGTAATAATCAGTAGCTCGGCAGACAGTTACTCCGAATTAAAGTTCACTGTCTACAGTTTATTACAGCGACTGGTGACATCCACAAGGTACATCTGCGACATTGTCACTGGAGGTAAAGTTCACTTTATATGAGTCATATTTTTAATCGAATCAAGATAACCTTCACGGACCATACCCCACATAAATTGTGATAACAGTGATATAGGTTTAAATCAAGCTCCTATAACCAGTACACTCGTTTAATCGGATTGAATCTAGGCAGGAGTTGTCACCTAAAGTTGGGCATGACGTATTACACCGATTTTAAACTGAAGACATTGATCAGTACAGATATATCTAATCTATCTTCACAACACTCTTGACAAGATTTCAGATTACTTCTAAAACTATTTTCATTAGTCTGCATGGAGAGCTGTTTGGATCAGATTATGACCACGTAAACATTATCATCTTCCACCACATCACACACAATGTCTCATTTCCTGTTCTCAGGAGGCTGCTAATTTACTTGAACGCAAGATGAGGTGGAGACAATATTGGCGTATATAATGATATGACAACCAAACTGTAAAGTATGAACAAGAAGCAAAATTTACAAGTTTGACCTCCACCCTCCCCTCTCTCTTCGAATCTCCAACCACCAAACTAAAACTGTGTCCACAAAATCACTAAAGATAAAACACCCCCCCCCCCCAATCATTTAAATCAAAATTTAAGATAGGATGGTGCGCCATCGGATGAAATTATATATCGCAATATTTTAACTTGTACTGCTATTGTATTGCAATATTTCAAACAAGAATATTAAAAGAATATACTTATTTTCATCGACTTAAGGTTGAGTTTCTATGCAATAAATGAAAAATAGAAACAAAACTGATT
Source organism: Ostrea lurida (assembly GCA_903981925.1). NCBI lineage: Eukaryota > Metazoa > Mollusca > Bivalvia > Ostreida > Ostreidae > Ostrea > Ostrea lurida. The sequence goes on along the minus strand of CAJDSM010046368.1, from coordinate 1,180 downwards.
GCTTAATCCACTACTCTATTGGAAGTAAAAAAACATGTCTTAAGTGTTAGACCAACAAGAAATGTTCTCTTACATAACTACGCAATAATTCAGTGATGAATCCACTGAACACAAATTCCTAGCCCGAGCACCTTCGCCGATATACCGTATTGAAAAACGAATCGCAATACGATATTTTTATTAACAAATCGCAATATATCGGACCGGTATTATCGACAGCCCTACAAGACGTGAACAATAGCATCAAGTAACAAAGAATCCTGAATTTTCATAGATTCTGTGAGCAGTTTTAGGGGAGGTTCGATATATGGACAGAACACAGGATCACAACCCAACCCCCCCGCTACAGTGGGAATCAGCTAATAACTGTATATTCTATGCTGATCTTTACATATCATATTAACTGCTCTGACCCGAAGTCTAGAGATTTTGTATCGTTCCCAGAATTATATTCACTCAATTATCACACTGTTATAAACATTCAGTGATAATTGTTTACTGTATATAGACACAACATTTAGCATTGTTAGCTAATATGAATTCAAGGAGTCTATATGGACCTTATAGATAGACTCTGAACAAACACATAAAAATATCCTAGAAATAGTAAATAATCGCATAATCACCCATCAGATAATTACTTCATCATACATGAACAGGTGAATCAAATCCTGTGAAGTAAGATTTAAATTTTTAATTGTTGGATTTTTTCACTTTGAAAAAAATCCTTCATGATAAACACATCTTTTTAGTAGTAAGGCAGCAATTACTGCAGACCAATACACACAAGTTATATTCAAGTAAAGGATCAACCTATGTAACCAAATCCTGTATATTTGTGGATTACTTACTCGAGTTACAATGTCCACATGGACGGGCCTCAAATAACAAATTTCTATATTACTCAGAATGGCCTTGTCAGTTGTATTTCATACTAAAACAATCAAATTTTCATTCAAAAGCCTTCAATATTGTTCCTAGGAATTTTTTAAAAACTAAGTGCAGACATTGTGAAACAGCCATATAGACAAAAAGCTCACTGCTTAGGCACTCCAGTGCAGTGTGACTGTTCCACACAATGTGCTCAGATCATCCTTCCTCTCACAATTCTGTGTTGCAGTTCGTTGGGGATTATTTATCTGATCTTTCCTATCTCTGTATTGGCTATGTACTTCACTTT
>CAJDSM010046367.1:0-13715 GCA_903981925.1 Ostrea lurida | reverse complement strand
CTCCCCATCATTTAGAAATACCTTAAGTGAGCCTCTGTAAACATTAACAATTGAAAGTAAAAGTTTGACCATTTTTTAACTCAGACGTGTCCATGCCCCTTTAAGTCTATTCTCAGTGTTTATGGTCTTGCCCCCCCCCCCCCGCCCCCGCCCTCCCCCCCCGCGGCTTCAACCTATAACTTATGGTAAGACGTCCCGCTGGAAATTTTTTCAAATACACCATCCCATAAATTATGATCTAATAGTTTTTTCAACCCTAACACACTTCATATATTTCCGTTCAAAATTCTGACCCTTTGAATCATACATGTCGCACTAAAAATGTGACCTGTTGATGTATAGTTGTTGCCTATGCAAGTGATCGAGTGCATATTGTTATTCTAATACCCGAGATGTAGTTATATCGTGAAGAAAATGTCATAATATTTCATTATTACAAATATTATTACAAGATGCGTGCCAGCAGATAAATTTACCAGCAGATAAATTTATCACCCACTGATATAAATTATATTATGGCATGAAAAATTGTCTACCCATTGATATAACAGATTGATGAAAATTGCACCCAACTGATATACAGTATTTGCTTAAGCGACCCATACCAGCGGCACGTCTGTGTATACCAAGATACATGTATAGGAAGAACTAACCCCCAAACCCCTGGGTTTGAGGCCTGGTCTACTTTCAGTTATTTCACTTAATTGGATCATTATACGCAGTGAGGTAAGTACTAAACAAGTACAATAAGAGTAGATGTGTACTTACTACGTAAAGTTCAATAAATACGGACTTGTACCAAATCTAATAAATGTACACTTACCAGCGCCACTAGTTTCAATGAGTTCAGAATTACGTACCAGGTCCAATAAATGCAGACACTTTGTCAACGTAATACATCTCCGCAGCAGAGGCGCCCACCATATCAGCCACACAAATATCTTTTACCAAAGTTAGTTTGAGTGTAATGTCAGCTTCCTCGGAGACAATTTCTCGGAGTTTTTCTACCCCCATTTCAATCGCTGCCCTTGATCGATGAATTGCAAAAGGTAATTTCCAGTCATCCTCTACAATGGTTCCAATAGTGATATTTTTTCGTTCAGCTGAAACAAATGTCAAAGCCAAACTTATACCAACAAACCTCATGAGAAACATTTCGATGCAATTGTATTATTAATGCCAAAGCAACGTCTAACCATTCTCTTTTACATTATGGCATTGTGACCTTTGCGTTCATGTGTCTTATTGGATTTGAAACCTTATTATATCGCAATTCCTTTGCAGATATTCTACAGAGCAATTATCATCGCAGAAATCGGAATAGATCAAAGAACTGTAGCAAGCTTTGTTTTTTAAACTCGTGATGGAGAAGTAGTCATGACAAGTAAAATACATATTAGACTGGCAACTACTTACATTATATGATGTGATGACTTTGACTTTGCAATCGTCAACTTTCCTTTTCTATGTAGTAATGTACCACTATCACCTGCTTATGGTGTGTATGTCTCTCAGTTGATTCGATATGCAATGGCATGCCATGCATATGAGGACTTTTAAAAGCGAGGCCAACTACTAACCAAAAAGTTGATGTTGCAGGGTTATAACGAATCTCGTTTAAAGTCATCATTTCGCAAATTCTACGGTCGCTATCATAATGACCTTGTTTGCGATTACAAATTATTACTAAGTCATATGTTGACTGATTTGTTTCATACCCTTTGTTAGACTGTCATTTTCTTACTAGATTTGACGACGGGTAACCCCGTTTACTTCGTTTCGACTACGGGCTCACGGCGGGTGTAACCGGTCAGCAGAGGATGCTTACTCCTCCATGGCACCTGATCCTATCTTCGCTTTGTTGGAGGTCCGTGTTGCTCTACACTCGATTTTGTATGGGTTTTTTTTTTACTATGCTTACGTTTAATGCATTGTTACTTCGCCATTTTATATACATACAATAAGAACTTTCAAAGATCAGTGCAGTGTCGAAATACGAATCTGCAAGTTTGATACGGTTATAATGAAGACGAAACAATTGTCTTCACCTTATACAGTGTAACATGCATTCACATTTAGGTGTTCACTTCTCCCTTAATTACATACTTATCATTCTTAAACATCTAAAGTTTTGTAATATTTCAATCCGAAGGTTAAATATGAACACTCAATGAATGTGTTGCATCTCTACCGACAACACATTAACCCCTTAACCTTCATTCAACCGCAATGGGTTGGACTTCCGTATAGTGCTATCAATATGAATCATGAAAACATAGAAATGAACTTTTACGTGCACACAAGTGTTACACTAATACCCAAGATGTTGCATTCAAATGACAATTTGATATGAGTGATGTCTGTAATTTATAGCAATTTCCTTTAAATAATGCGACGCCGAGTGCTTTGTGTTGTTACAGGTTATATTGATTTTCATTAAATTCCTGTACATTATGATATAGTTTAGTTAATCATTTGGAGAATTTAGAAATGGCAGTCATTTGTCGAGTCTGGGAAATCCATAACCGTTCTAAAAACAAATCTTGATTTTACACTACTTCTTTAAAAGTAACTAGAAATACTGTGAGTAAAACTCACAAAGGATACCCCCACCACCCACGTCTATACGCTCAACTTGAGTCACTTAAGCTTGAACAAAGAAGATTAGCCCGGCCAAAAATCCATGTTAAAAACCTTATAAATTTGACCTTGAGATCAAGGTCAAGGTTATACAGAGGTCATGAATGTAAGTGATACATCCTTTCATGGTGATACACTAATATCCCAAATATAATCCATGTTAGAAAACTTATACCTTTGACCTTGAGGTCAAAAGTCAAGGTCATATGGACACAGGTCACATATAGGTCATGAATGTATGCAATACATCCTTTCATATTGATACACCCATATGCTAGATATGGTATGCATACGTCAAAGAACAAAGAAGTTAAGGCCTAGACACGAATTAACACACGCAGACGGACAGACAAACAGAGTACATGACACATCGTTGCATGATGATGCATCCACGTGCCAAATACAGATGCCTATGGCAAAGAACAAAGAAGTTATGGCCCGGACACGAATTCATGTTAAAAACTGATATTTTTTATCTTGAGGTCAAAGGTCAAGGATACAGAGGTAATCAATATACGCGACACATCGTCTTATAGTGATACACCCATATGCCAAATATGGTATGCCTACCTCAAAGAACAAAGAAGTTATGGCCCGGAAACGAATCTGCACAGACAGCGGACAGACAGACAGGTGATTCCTATATACCCCCACCCCCCAAACTTGTTTGCCGGGGGTATAATAAAAGTCAAGTTTGCATTCTGTATATGATTACATAACTTATCTTATTTTTTCCATAATGCGGACACTACAGAAAACGAATGGTTTCCGTTCAGCGTGGAAACTTAAAGCTTACAAAGGTTTACGGTGTTGGTAAACCTAAGCTGTTTCCGATTCCAGGTGGTTGAAAACCTATAAGGTTACAGTATCGTTTCTGCACTACTGAAACTGGTTGCAACCCTAGGTTTCTACACAGATCAACCTAGGTTAACGCAATACAGAACTTATTACTGTAAACGTATTATATTTAACGGTGGATTTATTTTAGGAATTTGGAGGAAGACAACTTCCGCTAAATCAAGAACACCGCAAACAGGGGCATGCATTATGACGGGCAATTAGAGTCAGTGAATATCCGCTAAATTAAGTCCGCGTCACATGTATTAAATATAATACGTTTACAATACCTAGGTGAAAATGAGGATCTATTGATCACTTATTTTAAAAAAAAATTCCTAAATTCAGAGAACCTCTATCACTTCGTCTCCACTATGAATTCTGTCGAAGATTATGCCAGACGATGGTCAAATATGAAAAAGAACTTGATACCTTGTCATAATGGATTAAAAGTATAAGAATATTAAAATCCCGTAATAGACATATACGTACCAAAGTTCGTGCCATCTATTCTGTGGTTCGTAAATCAGAAGTGATCAAAGAATTAGATAGGTTACATGAGGAATATGCTTTGGTTCCAGCTGATGAGGCTTGTAACAATATTGTCTTTGTATTAAAGAGTCATTATTACAATTGCATTTTATACAAACTTGGTTTTAACTCCACATTTGGTTATCGTACTTACACTAGGACTATTGCTCTTTCAAAAGATGAACTTCTTCAAAATCATGTTTCGGTTTTAAACACATTTAATATCCCAGTCAATGGGACGGATGAATATGAATTACCGTACCTATACTGGATTCCAAAACTTCACAAAAGCCATTACAAACAAAGACATTGCTGGATCTAGTAAATGTTCCACCAAGCCCCTGTCTTTACTCCTCACGAAAATATATGAAGGAGCAACTTCAGACGTATTGTGAAACTACATATGCCAGAAGTGGTGTAAATCAAAGTGGATTCTAAAAACAAACTCAAAAGAAACTTCTAGTGAATTTGAAATCCCAGAACCTTTCTCATATCCACATCAAAACATCTAGAGCCAAGGTTATTGGTCAAAGGTCAAGGTCATTATGCACAATGGTGAAAAATTGTCCGGGTCATACATGTAACCAGTGACGTATAATAAAGGGACTGCTGACTCCTTTTCGCGCCAATATTATCTTACTGTTTTCGCAGCGCCCTCACCGGGAGGTATAAAAGAAACTTCCTGTTATATATTACACATGATTTAGACGATAATCTGGATGGTGTTTTCGAGTATTATACGTCATTGATGTAGCATGGATTGGAACATAAGGAAGTGTCATGACCTTGAGTCAAGGTCACTAGTCAAAGCTTAAGGACAAGGTCACAATGCACAGTGTTTTTAACACTGTCAGGGCCATAACTTTTTACTCGGGGCATGGATTGAATGTCACAGAATTGTTGCCCCCGAGGCGACTAAAGGGAACCCGTGGGGATCCGGGTTAGAATAGGTCCTTAGCATCCCCTTGCGTGTCGTAAGAGGCGACAGAATAGGCGGTCATTCGTATGAGACCGGAAAAACCGAGTCCCCATGTCATAGCAGGTGTGCCACGATAAAGAATTAAAGATCCCTCCCTGCTCAAAGGCCCTGAGTGCCGATCATAAGCCTAAATTTTGCAGCTCTTCACCGGTAATGGCGTAGTCTCCATGAGTGAAATATTCTCGAGTGGGACGTAAAACAATAAATAATCAATCAATCGACTAAAGGTTGTGTCATGATATTGAGAATAGGTCATTGGTCAAAGGTCACAACATTGTCCAGGCCATAACTTTCACCAAGTTCATGCAGGTTGGAATGATATTTCACAGAATTGTTGGTCTGGATCAAAGGATGTCATGACCTTGAGCCAAGGATACTGGTCATGTCAAGGTCACAATGCACAGTATTTTTAACATCCGGGTCATAGCTTTTTACTGGGGCATGTATGGGAGTAATATTCACAGAATTGTTGTCCTGGACTAAAGGGTGTGTCATGACACTGAGACAAGGTCATTGGTAAAAGATCAAGTGCGCCTGTGGTTTTAACATAAGTTCCAGCCATAACTTTTCACAGAGTTCATGGATTGGAATAATATTTCACAGAATTGCTGGTCTGGACCTTTGAAGGATGTGTTATGACCATAAGCCAAGGTCAATGTCACAATACATGTTATGGTTTTAACATTGTTTGGGCTATAATTTTTCACCGAGTACATGGATTGTAATCATATTTCACAGATTGTTGGCATCAAGCTTTTATACCTTGAGCCAAGGTCAAAGTCAAAAGGTATATATACATAGTGGTTTTATAGAACACTGTATGTGCCATAACGTTTCACTGTGTGCATGGATTGGGATATTTCACAGAATTGTTGGTCTGAACAAAAGGATGTGTCATAATCTTGAGACTAGGTCATTGGTCAGAGATCAAGATCACTACTAGTATGCACATATGGTTTTAACTTTGTCCAATTCATTAACTTTGCAAGGAGTGTATAGATTGGTACAGTTAATATTTCACAGAATTGCTGCCCAGGACCCACGAAAGTGACATGGCCTTAAGCCAAGGTCAAAATGCAGTGGTTTTAGCATTGTCCTAGCCATGACGGGCGTACAATAGGCGTAGTATTAGATTCTGCAAGAAAAGTGGATGACACTGACCCGTGGTCCTATTCAGCGTACAAATTATCCTTCTGCTCAATACATTCGTATCACGTTTGTCCTTTGCCGCTCACCTGCGGTTAGGAAATAGCCGAGTAGTTACGATCGACTACCCATAGTCCTGGGCAGAGTTCAAGATCGTAGCGGCTTGTCTAGCCGATAAGCTAGGAATCCAGTAACGCTTGTTACAGATATACGTAGGGCTACCCTAGCTAGCTACCATGCCGTTCAAGATCGTAGCGCTACCGAACCCAACGATCTAATGAACGCCAGGCGCGTAGCTCCCTATACGCCAACACGCACGTGCGTGAACATCGGAGGGGAAAAAAACTCTTCTATCAATCAATCTCTTTTTGATGATCTTTCTACTGTAACACTGCAATTCTATTCACCATATATGGCGTTAGTTACACAAGTTACAGTTAGCAGTGACTTCAATCTATAAATTGGCGAAGTAAACAATGTGTTACATGTACACGTAATCCTATATACAAAGTCGAGTGTAGGGCAACACGGACTTCGGATAAAAGCGAAAGCAGGATCACAGGTACCATGGAGGAGTAAGCATACTTTGCTGACCGGTCACAACCGCCGTGAGCCCTTAGTCGAAGCAAGCTAGGTAAACGGTATTACCCGTTGTCATCAAATCTAGTACGAAAATGACAGTCTAACAAATCGGCCAACATATGACCTACGGTAGTGATAATTTGTAATCGCAAACAAGGTCATTATAGCGACCGTAGAATTGCGAATGATGACTTTGAACGAGATTCGTTATAACCCTGCAACATGAACTTTTCGGTTAGTAGTTGGCCTTGCTTTAAAAGTCTCATACGCATGACATGCTCTTGCGTATCTAATCAACTGGGAGACTACACACCATAAGCAGGTGATAGTGGTACATTACTACATAGTTGACGATTGTCCAAAGTTAAAGTCATCACGTTTATCATACAAAATGTATAATGCTGTTTGATTAATTGATCTGGGTTATGCGGATATTTATTCGATTACGTCAACGTATACGGCGTTATTTCCGGTATTGTCAGTTTGTGTTGTCGCGTCAAATAAACATAACGTCGAAACGTGAGAAATCAAACAGAGGCCCACAGGCCTTACAAGTCACCGAGTAGTCATAGCCCACACAGGGAGTCTCATTATTTGCATTTCTTAAGTCTCAATACCGAGTATTTTATTCACATGTAATATCTTTCATATATGCATATGATTCCTATTCATATACACAAGAAGATTTATCATTTCAATCCCACGCGATTGTTCAGAATTTTAAATGAAAACCATATTGTTACTTTAATGTCCAGTGAGCTTACCTTTGGACCCAAATTCAATAAAGAACATCTTCACCTCATGAGTAGTATATAGCATGATATAGTGACTAGGTAGAAAGGATAATGCTCTGGAACCCGGAAACCATATTGCTACTTTGATGTCCAGTGCACTTGACCTTTGACCCCAAATTCAAAAGGGAATAACATGTATCTGTCCCATGAGTAGTCCATATGTATGATATAGTGACTCTAGGCAGAACGGATAATGCTCTTGAGCCCAGACACAATATTCGCTACTTCGGTGTCCAGTGTGCTTCACCTTTGCCCTTTGATCCCAAATTCAATAGGAACACCTTTGTCCCATGGTAGACCATATGCATGATATGGTGACTCCAGGTTGAAAGGCTTACACTAAAAGTCTGGGAACCATTCTGTGTACAGACGGATGGACAGACAACCTGATTCCAGTTAACCCCCCCCCCAACTTGTTGCAGGAGGGTATAATTATGATAAAAGGCTCCCTTCTCATCCTAATATTCATTTACTTTCACATTAATATCAATAGCATTGATAAAGATGTTTTTCAAATGTTTTACATAAAAACACTATGTACCAAGTTTGCCCCCCCCCCCCGGGTCAGAACCCCTACCCCTGGGGATCACCAAATTACTAATTTGGTAAAGCCTTCCGCTCTACATTCATTATGCATTTGGTTTCTCTCAAACATGTGCGGTTAAGAAGATTTTTGAAAATTGGTCATTTTGGGCAGTTTTTGCCCCACCCCCAAGGATGCATGAGACCTGTAATTTACAATTTAGGTGCCCCTTGTTCCAAAAGATGCTTCATACCAAATTTGAAAAGAATTGGACTGGTGGTTATTAAGAAGTTAAAAATGTTCAATTGTTAACACTTTTCATCAATGACCATTTTGGCCCCACCCTAATACTAAAACCGCTACCCCTAGGATCATGAAATTTACATTTTTGAAAGGCTCCCTATTCATTCAAAATATCCATTTAGTTTCACATTGATATCAATAGCATTAAAGAAGATGCTTTTTCATTTTTTTTTTTTTTTTTTTTTTTTTTTACATATAAACACTATGTACCAAGTTTGGCCCCACCCTGGGGTCAGAACCCCTACCCGGGGATCACCAAATTTACAATTTGGTAAAGGCCTTCCTGCTCTACATCACTATATTTGGTTCTCTCTCAGACATGTGCGGTTATTAAGAAGATTTTTGAAAATTGGTCACTTTTTGCCCCTACCCCAAGGCCCCAGGGGTGCAAGAGTCTCAGACCTGAAATTTACAATTTATGTGCCCCTTGTCCCAAAGATGCTTCATACCAAATTTGAAAAGAATTGGACTTGTGGTTATCAAGAAGAAGTAAGTTAACGGACGACGGCGGACGAAGACCAATTGCAATAGGTCACCTGAGTTTTGTCAGGTGACCTAAAAACCTAAATGGAAAACAATTTTTTACTACGGGCTGTTCGTTTCTGCCAAGACACGGGGAGCAGATTTTGGACAGTTCTAAGAAACCAAGTGCTATTTAATAAAATTACAAAATTGAAAATTAGTGCATTTTTATTAATCACACTAATGCGCATCTGGTGCATCAAAATTGGTACCGTTTATAATTTATACTCAAACACTTCATTTGTACTTTCGAGATACTTTTCTTCTTAGGGCCCTGCATGACGACTTTTGGTAACACCCTAAAGTAATTACACTTTTCGTCAAATCTCACTGTCCTTCATATGATAAGTAAAAAAAAAAAAGAAATTTCTTTTTAAAAATGGTTATTACAGCTGCAGGTTTTAGGTCCCAGGAAATGGAGAGAGTGAAGGATTTTCCCCAGAGCTTCTGGGGACCTTAAGCGGCCTCCAGACCCCCTGCCGTAAGGGCAGGGGCGGTTCCTGACTTCCAGACCCTTTGTGCATATCATTTATAGCTAGCTACGCCCCTGAACGCAGCCCTGTGTTGCGCTCAAGATACCTATAGCGCCAAGGCGCTACGATCTTAATGCACTGCATGAAAGAACGCGTTATCTCTACGTAGCCTAGCACATCGTTCAAGATCGTAGCGCTACCGAGCCCTACGTAGCCGCAACAATCTTGAACGCAGCCCAATCATAATCATGTAGTACCCATAATCCTCTGTGTCTCCGCACACATTCTGCAAGTTCACCGCTACTGGTGAACAGCTGCGAGTAATATTATTAGTGCAGGCTTTTTCCGGCGATGCGTTAGTATCACATTTTTACGCATCCAAAATCTGATGTTTGACTTTTTTCCAAAATTGTATCATGGTACCGTACCCGATTTCATGTTTTTGGTATATATGGGTATCAAAGGCTTTACATGTCAAATTGTGAAAGCGCCCAGTTATCAAGATAACACATAAGTTCTGTCGACATTCTTTTTAATTTCTGAGTTCAGGTACACGTATTCCTCAAATAAACGTTTTTCATTTCTGTCTAACAGAAATTTTCAAATATTGACTACGTAACGATTATCATAATCCACACGGTGAAGAATAAAAAACATTTTCAAAAATTCAGACAGCTTTATTAAAGTTATAAAACATTTCAGCTGACACATGATTACATTAATTAAAAAAATAATAAATTGTATTTTTAAATTCAATCTTCTACACTATTTTGTATATTTCTGCTTCTCATGGGTTGACAACACCAGCAAAGCCAACTCTGTTGTTTCCTAGATCGAACTCGGTGTAAAATCGACCAATAAACACATCACCAAGAATCCACAGTGGGCCCGCGGGAGGCGGAACGTCAAGACCAATAAAACCGCTCAAACAAATAGTCTGGCCTTGTTGTGAGACCTGGGTAATGAGTTAGTCCAGTTAGAAGAGGTGATATAAAAATAGAGATTCTGTGATTAGAGTGGCAAACTACATAAAATATATCATATTCCGCATAAAACAGAGAAAAATGTACCCGTGCAGAACATTGTAAAGCTACATTTCACTCACTAGACAACATTCAGCAAAAGTCATGCTTGATCAACTAGTAGTACAAGTCTACATTTTGAACTCAGATGCATATACAGCAGGACATGCGCATATACAGCAGGACATGCGCATATACAGTAGGACATGCAAATTTCAGGTATATCTTGTACCACCAGACTATTAAACCAAAAGAGCATTTCCTATAGAACAATTAATTGATAGAAAATATGATTGGGTTTCTGAAATTTTCAATGGTGATATACAATATATAATAATTATATATGTATATTAAACTGTAATGAACACATTTCTCTATCAAATGTGATAAACGCCAAGAAATTTACATCTCCTTTCTAAAGCTAATGTATAGAGCAAATATATGTACAATACTATTATACATAAATGTACAAGATGGAGGAATATATGTCAGGATGGGTGGACTTCCTCACAGCTGAGTTTGTCCCACGTAGTGTGCTAATAAATACAGATAGCATATGCTATATTATATATACTATTTGCTTAGCTATGATTAAAATAATACATGGATACTAATATGAAAAGCAACCATACTCTCCTGCATCAATCAATTAAAATTAGATGTTAGATCCGCTCCCCAACATGAAGGATATACATGTAACATTTAATTTTAACTAGTTTGCTCCTGTATGTAAACACATGCACCACAACAAAAGTGTAAAAAAGCATCTTCCCTCCCAAGAAAAGTTTGTCTTCAAAGGGAGAGAGAGAGAGAAAGTACCCTTTATTAATGGTAAATAATTGCTCTGAAGCCAAAAAAGAAAAGCCATAACCATAACAAAATGTAATTAGATAAACCACTTTGAACAGCACTTTCACAATTATCAAGTAGTAGAATGAACAGTTCGAGACTTCTGTTCGATTTACACCATTATACGTTATGATACGAAGAGGTTACATGAATTGTTAAATACTTGCTTTGCAAACTTTGAGACAATAACCAATATTCATGATTTACTTTCGTTTTAATTTAAATTTAAAACCCTTAACTCAATTGATAATATTCCAGTTTAATATTGGAAAGAATGCAAAGCTGCATGCACTGTAAAAGTAAAACAAAAGTTAGAACATCAGTTAATACTAATGCAGAAAGTGTACAGCCAGATTTCCAGTTCAGTAGTCTACCCCATACACCAAATCTACAAGCACTTTTACATCAAGCATAAAAAGAAAACTTTTGTTAGTACGGAAAGCTGTTAAAAGCAGATGGTGAAAAGAAATGGGTAGCCTTCAATTCTTCTATATGTTGTGAGAAAGATTCATCACTGTATACATGTGCAATATCCAGTTGTTGTCTGATTCCTCTTCATGTGTATCAGTTTCAAATGGAATGTTCCTCATTCATCATCTGATTTCATATTTTAACAGATCTTTGCATATTACAACCAAAAAATAACCCATCTAAATATCTAATTCAGTTTGAATTTTTTTTTTTTTTTTTTTAAAATAATACAGAGAGATCGAATATGAATATTAACCCAACTAGCATTTCAGTTAATACTAGTTTATCAACATCTGTTCCACAACTTGAAACTGAAAGTTAACAATAATACGTTTCTGACAACTCTACACAAAACAAACTGCCATTCAGTTACGGGTTCTGGCAAAGCCAACTCGGTTTTTGCCCATGTCAAATTCTGTGTAGTAAGCACCGATGAAAAACGATCGCTAGGGATCTAATGACCAGGCTGGAGCAGGAATGGTCCAGGAACCTAATAAAATCCCCACCTTAGGGGCAAAATTGTTTTGACCCATTGTAGAGACCTGTAAGGATTCAATATTTAATTAAATAAAAAGTGAACAGATATTCCTTCTAAGCTGTAATACAATCCTAAAACATTAAAACATATATATTTTATGCTGCTTGTACTGTTATATATAAATTATATATACATGCACGTGTACATATCTATCAAATTTTGTTATATTGAACTTGAATGGACTATTTGAATAATCGAGGATCTTCAGGAGATATCAGAGCGTAAAATAACCGAGTACTTAGATGTTGGGGTAAATACCAGTACTTAGTGTTTGGGACTTCCGAATCACTCCATCATTGCCATGGTATTTGATATTGTTCAAGATAACGAAGTTCAACTTTGTATCTATATGTATATAGAAAAAGGTAAGTTTGTTTTCAAAATATCATTGTACATATCCTACACTTTCCATCTATATCGCATTTCTCTGGTGTAGCATAGTCCTTAAAATGTGTAAGTCTCAACATGTATCATTTGAGGTTGTTATCCGATAAATGACACCATGTCAAAAGTTGGTCATATCTGTATCTATTGAAGTGTGTGAAATGTCATGTCCAACATACAATGTGTACACATCCTTCATCATACAGAGATAAAATACTACCAAGGACAGCCTGTGTTTATCTAAGTCAACAGTTAGTTTGCTTTCTTGAAGATAAAGTTAACTTATTGCTTTGACTGCAGAATGCAATCTTGCTTCAAGTAGCTGATATGGCTATTAAAGTGAAAAACACAAATTGTACAGCTCAGCTTCACAATTGAAGTTGCTTAAAGGAACCTAATTATTAAGTAAATGATTCAAATGTTGAATTCATTCAAACTGACAAACTAGAAAGGTTGACATTAATTTTGCTCTATGTGTGCATATAGTTTTTCTTACAGATTTGTGAAATTCAACGCAAAAAAGATTTTGAAAATTGGTCAATAATATCTTAGGCAGGTTTTTGCCCTGTCCATAGGGCCGCAAGAATCAATAACATGTTCCCTGCACGGAATTCACATGTGTACAATTCAACAAAAATAGATGACACTTTGTTTAAAGTTTACAAACCGCAACAATTAAACAAGATTCAGTATAATATAAAAATTGTGACATGCAAGTGAGGGCAACATTGGACATGGTCTTTCCTTGAAAAAACATTGTCAAACTTGGCTTCACTTCAGTTAACAATGGTTTTCTAAGGTCAATAACTTCCAATGTTATACTCATTTGCATGCAATAACCCAATCCATATAGTATAAAAATACAAACTACATATGATGAAGAGTCTTGTAACCAATTCAAGCTTGTGCCAAAGTGTTGTGCTGTATTTAGAATATGTGTGTATGAAAAAATGTATATTAAAACTGACGTATTAAAGGTCTGGTTGTCTTGTTACTTACAGTCAATACATAGTCTTTGCCCTGAAGGGTGAAATCCTTTCCATTCAATGTGAAGCTTACAGGTGGCAAACTTGGTATGCTTGAGCAGTCAACTGTGTACTAATAAAATCAAAGACAATTTA
>CAJDSM010046359.1:8454-20904 GCA_903981925.1 Ostrea lurida | reverse complement strand
AAGCATAAATATGTTGATTACAAGGGTTTGTTTTACAAAATAATTATATCATGTCTAGATCATGGTTTACAACAATGGACAGGAAATACTATAATACAAACTTAGTGGTATTAAGTCTTCCAGGGAAGTACCATGCGTCGCCTGCATATTATTCTAATTTCACTTTGAAAAGATTACTTCATCATTTAAAGTATCATCATTGGCAAAAAAGTATATAATATTGTTTGCTCAGAATATAGTTCCGTTCAAAGTTTCAACCAGAATGACAATGCATCATCCTAACATCGAGGAATTTAGATGAAAAGATGAAGACTTAATTGATTTATGATGATCCATGTTTGCGTCAAACAGGAGTTGACAATGTGGCAGGATTGGAAACTGCATTACACAATACAGTTGTCTATCGATTTGCTCTGTGCCAAATATCAGGAAGTTCTAGTGGCCTGTGTGGTTCCTGAGAAAAATGTGACAGAAATTTACCATCGTTCGAAAAATATTCTAAGTGTCCGGTCAATTCGCACGAATGTTGACATGCTTGGTCAGGATTTGGAAGGGATGACGCGTTACAGGTAGTTGTCCATCACTGAGCTTCTGTGCCCAAATATCAGGAAGCCTGCCTGGGTGGTTTCCTGAGAAAATGTGACACGAAAATTTGTACCAATGTTTGAAAATATTAAAGTTGCCGTAAACAGGAAGTTGACCATGTGGAGATTTTGGAAACTGCGTTTACACAATACGTTGTCCAATACTGATGTCTGTTGCCAAATTATCAGGAAGTTGGCCTGTGTGGTTCGCTGAGAAAAATGTGACAGAAATTGTGTCTATGTTTAAAAATATTCAAAGTTGCGGTCAAACAGGGAAGTTGAATGCAGCAGATTTGGAACTGCGTTACACGATCAGTTTTCTATTACTGATGCTCTGTGCCAAATATCAGGAACTGGCCTGTGTGGTTCCTGGAGGAAAAAATGTAACAGAAATTTGTCTTTTGTTAAGAATATTCAAGTTGCAACCCAAACAAGGAAGTTGAATGCGGCAGATATGGAAACTGCCGTTTACAACGAATACAGTTGTCCATAACTGATGGCTCTGTGCCAAATATCAGGAAGGCCTGGCCATATTGGTGTTTCTGGAGAAAATGTGACAGCAATTTTGTGACGCCGACGGATGACTACGACGACGCCAGCGACTAAAATGATTCCACTATATAATCCGCCGCTAACGCAGTAGGCAGGCGACACAATTATCTAATGGTCCAGAGTTCTAATTTTATGATGCGTTTATAAAACGGGACCTAAAAAATATGAGGTTCGTTGTATTTTTAATGCACTATTAATTAGAGTTAGTCCGTGGGATGTTTTCTTTTAAATACAGAGGCTATTTACCAATCTTAAGCACGGCACTCAAGTTTCACATGAAAAGCATACCTTCACAGCTCTCCGCATTGCTAGCCATGTTTGACATTCAATCATTAATTGAAAGAATGACTCGATGCCACATGCACCCAGCTATTAAAGTTGTTCGAAGCTTATTTATCTTGTGAAAATTCCCAACCAACAAATATGCCCTCCCAGCCTTTTTACATGTACAGATCCAGTCCGTGACTTTACCTACCTTGGTTTCCATCCATGTTGAGAACCTTCCCCTTAGCGAGATCATCTCGCTAAAAGGTGAATTATCTCTCTCTAGCGAGAAAATAAACAGTAACAGTATACACGTTTCTTTGCTTTTTCGTGGAAATAATGTAAAACCCCATGCATTGCTCATAAGTGCAACCAAACAAGTGACATATCGGGGATTAAGCCTTGAATTAATAATGTAGAAACGAAATTCCTTAATCCAACAATTTCTGCGTAAGTGAGCAGGACGCGAAACCCAATACAGGATCTGTGAGTACTTTTTTTTTTTGGGGGGGGGGTTAATACATATTTGCCGTAGCCATCCGACTCGGACATGCACTTTTCTTCTTTTTCACGCAAAATACATAATGATGTAAAACTCCTCTGTGTTTTTTCTAGATTAAACAGAATGTATTATTCTTCGGATCGAGAGGGAAAAGATTCGTGTTTAGCGAAAGGTGAAGTGTACCCAACTGTCCACACAACCCACAAACACTGAGCTTTCGAATATTGATATAACTAACATGTCCGGGTACAATCTCTTATCTAGTTTATAATGCTGTTATCCAGCTATATAAGCTGATCAAGCTTTAGAAATAGCTTGATTTAGCTATTTAGAGTGAATACATAGGGTTTTCATAAGTACAAAAGACATTTGCTAAAAAGTCGAACAATAATTTTGGGACATGTTTATACTTTGACACTTAACCAGACACTGTTCTTATTAGAGTTCATTTGAAAAAACTATTTCTTTTGAAATTTTCAAGCAAAAAGAATTCCTTTTTGTTCTCATAATTGTCTCTATGGCTCTACCTGTGTGACGTTTGAAGCGTGTTAAAGTAAGGATTTCACAAAGGGGATTCATGGATTGACACTCCATTATTCACTTGATCATCACTTATTGTAGCACTGTATTTTAGAACTGTTGGTTGACAACTCAATGACCAAGAATGTCTGCAAATTTTAAAAATCCAATTTCTTCTTAATATAAAGGCGCCTAGTTTAAAAGTATTTTCCTGTTTCCATAGTGTCTTAAGGGAGATAAGTAAAATGTGTATATCGACTCGGTGAAATTAGACTTTTTTCTGGTGTGGTAGAAATTAATTGCTGAATGAAAGGTTTATAAATAGCTAAATCAATCGCTATTCTTCAAATAGCTTGATCTAGCTATATAGCTGATAAAGCCTATATAGCTAATAAAGAGTGTAGCTGGATAAAGCTATAAGCGAGGTGGTACTCGGACCTGACTAAAATGGCCATGCTGTTTTCTGGAGAGGAAGCTCTTATGAAATATTTTCCTTTTGATCTCCAGATTCTATAGCCCATTCGTTTGTTGGCATAATACCGTTTCTGCACCGCTTATTTCCGTTTAGTTTAGTTGTTTAATATGCAAGAAGAAAAAAAAAAATTCTCTGCTTGGACCAATCCCCATCAGTTTACTTGTTACGATGACAAGCAGAATTGTATGATACTAAAAGAGACTAATTTTAAGACATAACAAATATGGAAAAGTAATCAAACCTGAGAGGAGAAAAATCCGAGTAATTAGAAGTCGAAATATGCATCCAATTAGCAATATTATTAATCGAACGACAAAGGATGTTTCAGATCGGAGTATTACCACAGGTAGCAAGTGAAGAACTCCGTACACAAACAAGCCTAAAGAATCCCCGAATAAATATCTCTTTCTCTCTCATCTCTCTCTCTCTCTCTCTCTTCTCTCTCTCTCTCTCTCTCCTCTCTCTCTCTCTCTCTTCTCTCTCTCCCCCCCCTCCCCTTCTCTCTCTCTCTCCTCTCCGTAGTATTTCGAGGATGACTCTGTGACTGATAACTCGTGTCAACTCCCGTTTTACAAGATTTTTTAAAAAACATTGAGAAGATGGGAACACTATACTTGTGAAGTTCATTACTTTTTTTTTTTTTTTACAACTTAAATATTTGAGAACTATGTCTTGCGTTTTAAAACGTTAAAAAGAAAAAGTTATAAGCCAATATAACTTGACAAATGAAGTTTATTTGATTATATCTCATTTAATATTTTACAAAGTACTGAACACCTTAAACATAAGTGTTTTCCATTCTTTTCAAAAGGTTTTACAAAATTCTTGTATAAACGGGATTCGACATGAGATGTAAGGGAGAAGAAAGGACCCGACAACTTCTGTGCATGAAAGAGAATGAGTAAAGCCGTGTGGATAATAATCCTTTATGTGATAGACTAACATCGTGAATATTATGACTTGTGATACTATCTGGTAAGCGATATATTTTAGGATAGTTTTGTATTAAAATGGTTGTTCTGTCTGAAGTAAGCTAAACTAAACGAGCGCTGACTGAGTACAGTATCAACGATGACAACTTGTCACTGCAACATGACTTAGATAGGTAACGTCACTTGAATGCAAATGAACCTGGGGCAGGAAACGTTTGCACCGTAAACAAGCAAATTGCAGCAGGAGAATAGGATATGCAAAACTGGCTCTGTAAGGTGTAAGTGTAGATAAATAGGATATATCAAGATGTTAAGTAGATTAATGTTATTCAAGACTGGGTAATCTTTAATAAGTTTTGTAACTTGTGACGAATCTTTCCTATATTAAAGGTATAGATTGAAGTACTAATGTCGAATCTATAATCTATTAAATGCACAATAGGCTAATATACTTACAACCAACATTCACCCAATTTACCTTTTTAATGTCAACGCCTCATTTAAATGAGAGCGGATATAATTCAACATTAAGGATATCCTAATATGCATATCTGTTGCTCTCTTTAGAAAAGAAATATTGCTTTATTAATCGAAATAATGATAATCATTATTCAATTATGAGAGCAATAATTCAATTATTGCGTGCAATTATCCATGAATTGATGATATTAATCATTAATTTCAATTGAAGAGAGCATAAGTGCATAATATAGTTTGTTCTCGTTAAAATGAATAAGGAGTACAAATTAGCGGGGGTTTGGTTGTTAATTACCGTTTCACCGTCGATCCATTTGCGATTGTCTTATGGCTAAAATAGCCTTGGCGGATCCAGGTTTGGTACTGGTAGGGGGTTCGGGGGGCGCGAAATTCTCGGAAACGAGAAGTTTTTAGGGCCTGTGTGCATTTCATTGGGGGGTCCTGATGCCACTCATACACCAGTGATCCAGAATGAGTATGCTTGTCCACATGTATTCAATATAATAGGCTAGTCGTTTTTAGAAACCATACGTAACTAAGGACCATATTTTGCCATATTTGCTTTTGGAAAATATGGTCATGTGGTTAACTTTTTTTTTTAATCGTTTCTTAATTTCATATTTATTTGCCCTTACAAATGTTTCAAGTACACTCAGTGCGCATGTCTTGATAACACTACATATTAAGCAGGACATATCAATATTCATGATAATCATTACTGAATTTTTTCGAACTATTATTTGAAGTTCTATATGTAACCTTTTATGTGTTATGTTTCATGTGTTAATTTAAAGTTTCAATTCTAAAATGATGAAACAGTAACTTCGTCTCTCTCTCTCTTTCCTCTCTCCTTCTCTCTCTCTCTTCTCTCTCTCTCTCTCTCGTCTCTCTCTCCTCGTCTCCCTCTCTCTCTCCTTCTCTGCGTCTCTCTCTCTCTCTCTCTCTCTCTCTCTCGTCCGAAAAATATCTAATTCGTCCGAACAAATATTAATTGTCCCGAACAATATCTTAATTCGCCGAACAAATATCTAATTTGTCCGAACACAAATAGCTAATTCGTCGAACAAATATCTAATTGTCCCGAACAAAATAGCTAATTCGTCCGAACAAATATTAATTTGTCCGACAAATATCTAAAATTCGTCCGAACAAATATCTAATTCGTCGAACGATATCTAATTGGTCCGAACAAATACTACTTCGTCCGAACAAATAGCTATTTCGTCCGAACAATAGCAATTCGTCCAACGAATAATTTTTTTTCATTTGGCCTTCTAACGCCGCCGAAAAATGATTGTTTAGATACTTTATCAATAACGCCCTTTAGTGTTAGCAGGATCATTTCCATTGCATTTGAACGTATATGTGAATTTGGAAAAAAAAGTGCAACAGTGTTTTTCCACATTCATTTCCAACATATATATTCTAATAATTATACACATGTATTGTTAATGGCAAACTAAACAACTAGCTTGATGAACTTAAGGGGTGGTTCCAGCTTCTCCATCGTCCATTAATAGGTAACAATAGATTCCATTATAATCCTGCATTTGATGCTTCACTCAAGACTTCTGTATAGGAGCGTTTTCCTGATCTGCTTCGCTTTTGTCGGAGGTCCGTGTTTCTACACCGAATTTGTATATGTAGTTTGGATTATGATACATTTGGACACATGTTAACTTCGCACGAGGCTGAAGCTAGCCAGCCACTACAGCAGCCAATAAGCCGTAGAACAGCTAGCAGCAGTAAGGAAATTCTCAAAGTACTGAGAGTCACTCGATCGACGATTATGTTTACTTGCCATTTAGCACATTTTTTGATTCATTTGTTAATAATTACTAATTAAACAAATCACGTAATTATTGCCGATCTTGGAGGTGAAGTCACCTGGATTGATAAAAAATATGCTATCTAGAGAATAAAAATGTCCCGAAAAATAGTATGTAATGAATGTATAATTCCATGTCCCATTACATATTATTAAAGCGATAGGAACGTCATGAAGAGCCTATTTTATTCAACCCCTCAAAACGGGCATTTAGTGTTACAAAATCATTTTATTAACCTTAATAGATAATTTATTTTCTATTGATATACAGTAGTGGACTAAGGTATAACAAATAATGGGACTATAGAATTATCAGAAACTATTTTTCAAATAATATAATAATATAGGTTTCAAAGCGAACAAATTTACGGTGTTCAGGTGTGATGACAGTTTTTTGATTTTTTTTTTCCCACCTAACATGATTTTGCTATAATTACCACATAGTCACATGTAGGGGTTAAAGAGGACTGATTTATCTCCTTATCTTCTGAAGTGTGCATCAAACGAACACCAGGGCAAAGAAGGGACTCACAGGACTATCATTTCCGCCTTCCAATTTGGGCTGTAGGGGTGGGGACACTCCTGGGGTGGGGACACTTTTTTCTGGCTTTCGTATCTCCTACAATTTGGGGTCATAGGAACAAACTAACACCGGGAATGGAAGATGACGCTCGCAGAGTAAATCGTTTTCTATCATCGAAGAGGCCCCGAGAACTGGAAAGGGAAAGTTTAGCTCATCCCGAACTTGTCATTTTTTCAATTTTACATCAACATAGGGTATAAACGGTCACTTAAATACTCCCCTTATCTTTGAAGCTGCATCAAACAAATACCGGGGCAAGGGGTAGGGGACACATAGGATATTATTTCCGCCTTCCACTTTGCGGCTGTAGGGGTACCCCGTGGCTCCATGGGTCGGGCCACTTTTTGGCTTTCGTATCTCCTACAATTTGGGTCAGAGAACAACTAACAACCGGGAACGAGGAAATGACCTCGCAGGGTATACCCCGTTTCCAAATCGTATTAAGAGCCCGGGAAACTGGAAAAGAGACGTTTTAGCTCACCTGAACTTTGTCGTTTTTCACATTTTACATCAACATAAGGGTATAAAGGTCCTTAATATCTCCCTTAATCTTTGAACGTGTGCATCAACGAATACCGAGGCAAGGTAGGGGACACATAGGACTATTTTTCCCGCCGCTTCCAATTTGGGCTGTAGGGTTACCTACCTGGGGGCTCCCTGGGGTTCGGAACACTTTTCTGGCTTTCGTATCTCCTCATCTTATATTAAGGTTAAATTCTGGGTAGGGGAATTCAAGCATGGTAGAACATCTTTAGAAGATGAAGCCAGGTCTGGATGCCCACTGAATGGAAAATTTGAAATCTGGTATACTCTGATTTAAGCAGAAATAGTGCGGGCATTATTAGGCATTTCACATGGTAGCGTTTCAACAATTTTACATGATCGGTTAGGTATGCGCAAGATACCAGACCGTTGGTTTCCAAATCCCTTGGCGATGAGCAAATGGCAACCAGAGCATCAGTATGCAGTGCCTTGTTGAAGCGTTTAAAGGTCAAAAGATAATATACCCAAGAGAAGTACAATAACTGGAGTGTACTATGCAAACATTGAAACTTGCTAGAGCAGCTGAGAACTGCCATCTATGAAAAACAAGGAGGTAAAATTTATAGAAGTGTTTTGCTGCAACAGAACAACATGAGAGTCCACACTTGCAAATGTAGAGTGAAATGGGTATGAATTAATACCACATCCTGCCTATTTGCCTGACCTAACTCCTAGCGACTTCTTGCTATTTCCAACTTTGAAAAGGGGTATACGTGGACGTCATTTCCGGTCTGATATAGAAGTCCCGTGGACGTCATTTTCAGTCTGATATAGAAGTCGTGACGCCAGTTGAGGAGTGGGTCAATGGAAACGCCCCCGACTTTTTCAGTTCTGGGCTGATGGCATTTGCGCAGCATTTGTCGAAGTGTATCTCACTAGAGGGCAATTACATAAAAAAAGAAGAGATGGATCCAGAAATAAGTTAGGCTTGTTACTTATTGACTCGCCCTCGTATTTATTTCTGTTGTGTACAGTATTATGACATACACAATATGGTTATTCATCAACGCTTAAAACTGGGATGGAGGATGTTCTTCTCATTTTCCCCTCCATTTATAATTGACATATCAAGGTTTAGTTCTGCTTATTTGACCACCTTCTTAAAATTTCCTAATTGTTTTCTAGCGACACACTGATGCCTCCAAACTAAACTATGGCAATTTAATACAAAACCACATTCAAGACATACTAGTTAGAGATGTTAGGACTTGATCCCACCTCTGTGTGTCTAGGGGTCTGCATTTGCTCTAATTTTGTATGATTCTTGAAAAAAATTATTAGATTGATCACAGTTCGTTATCTTCTCTTTTGTATTTTATTGACCAATTTATAAAGAAAATCATCAATGTGACTTTATATGCCATCAAATGCATGCAATTATACAATTTATCACTGTATCTCCTAGGGATTTTACCACTGCATCCTAAAAAAAACAAAAACAAAAACAACCCTGGCCTAGATATTAATGGTTGATGATATCTAAAAGCTTGATAAAACCTTTGTAGAAGGCAGCTTATTTTCTTCCTAATTAGTCTTAAATTCACACATGATGCATCTGTAATTTTTTAGGTCACCTGAGTCATTCTGGTGACATATTGCCATCTGCTTTCTTGTTCATCTTTTGTTGTCCACCATATAGCTAGCTTCTCTAGATGAACCAAGTGATGTTTGGTTTATGTGCTCAGGTGACCATGCATTAATTTAAGGCCCATGGGATCTTGTTATCATTAGTGGATGACACTGTGCTTATTTTCCTCTCACAATTTTTACCTTTAATGAACAACTTGTTGGTCTTCTGATGAAAAATTTTTCCATTAGGAAATGGTTTTTCATTAATGGTTGTAATGATGAATCATTAACGATAAAAAAATCTTTCATTAGCAAACACAAATGCGTTCGTTAATGCAACATTTATCATTAGTGGATTTTATATCATTAATGGTTGCTTCACACCAATATGATCTTGAATATTTGAGAGGTAGGCGGTGAATGAAGATATAAAATCGGAAATCCAACTGATTTATGCAGAGCTGACATTTGTTCAATTTATTTACAGATTCACTGATGGATCAAAATCAAGTTTGTGAGTTGCTGCAGCAAGCAGTTTTAGACTTTTGTCAACAGAATATGTCTTCATGGTCGAGTGATATTGAAGTAGATGGCATCATTTGTATATCTCCCAAGAATTCTACAGATCACCATGTTGTTAAGATACATGAAAAGCTACAGAAGGTGTTTTCAGATGAAGGAAGAACAGCAATTCTCCAGCAACAGGATGTGAATGTCAGAAATGCTAATTCCTTAGGAATGGATGTATGCTTTGAACAAGGTGGTGAGGATGCATCTCAAACGGACATTGTAAACAAAACTATAACATGTGAAAAATCCAGAGATATCACCTCTAGTGCTGCTCATGTGATGAATGGGGATGTTGCAATTGTAAATTTAGAAAATTCTGTTGTAGGGGATAACGTTTATTTACACTCTTACAACAAGGATTCCAATGAAACTACTTCACATTTTGACAGCCATTCCAAAAACAGAAGAAAACAAGCCAGAAAGTCACCACCAACTCAAATACTTCCCAAATCATACAGCAATACAAGGAATTCTGATTTGGAAAGTAATTATGTACCAAGCACACCAGATGTTTTTCAAATCGGAAATCAGCACAATGAAGATATAAATCAAGATTGGAGTATCACAAAAAACACATCCACAGAGTTTGTAGAAGAACCTCCAGTGATAAAAAAAGAAACGGCAGAATTCATGAATTGTGACAGCCAAGGTGCCCAGTCGGACTATACTAATTTCATGCATAACAATTCAAGACCTATTTTACCATTAAGCATTGTCCAAACGACAAACTCTTCCCGATTTTCTGGGATCAATAGAGAACTGGAGCACAGTTGTAAATTCTGTGGAAAGCAGTTTTCATTCAAATGCACCAAAGTCAGACACGAACGCAACAGTTGTGGAAAGAACATACAGACATTGTATTCTTGTGAGATGTGTGAGAAAGTGTTCTCTCGCTCAGACAGCAGAGTGCGTCACATGATTAAAGCTCATGGAATGGCGCCATTGAACTCATTGAATCGTGACTCGAAAACAAAACAACCTGAAATCAGAACAATGATCATGTTAGCAACAAATGTCTCAATGTACTGTCTTACCATAATTAACAAGATGTATTGTATAGGAAATACAGGTAATAAATCAGAATCATCTGGTTTGTTCTGTCATTACTTTTCGTTACTACATGTAGGAATTATGTTTACAATCAGCTGCTCTTAAGGTTATTCTTGCCAGCTACTATATGTACCGTTATGTCTCGCATTGCAATAACTGGATCGAGAATACATTCCACTGTAGAATATTCTAACTGTGATCGGTCCCCTCATTACAGTTTGGAATCCTTCCCATACTCGCAATGTAGCAAAGTGTCCACTCGAGTTGTTTGAAATTTCACGATTCAAATTTGACGGCCATTTTGCCGGAAATGTGGGGCAATTTTCAGTAAGTCCATTCGGAACTCCTCGCGTGGCTCGTACCTCGCACACTGAATATATATACTGTGTATACGGAGCATAGCGGGAGTTAGCCGAGATTGGCGAGTGCAGGAAGTCAGCATGACAATTATATTTGAAATCTTTAATATACAATGCAATATTCACTAAAAACAGGTGTTAAAATCAGTTTCACAGGTACTTATATAACATTTATATCTCATTTTATAGCCCATGCCGACCGTATTTATAAATTTCGTTGTGTCGAAGCGAGTATAGGGGTGGAATTCTATCGTATAAACGGGTCCGGAGGACATCTGTCATTTTAACGATAGAACGTTCTATCTACGTGAGGCCCTGACATTGGACCTTTGCATGAAATGGACAAGTACGTTACAATGCACTACAGATATAGGTGTGCCAGTTTGTAGGGAATTAATTTGTATGGGCAGTGCTTAGTTGCCATATCACTCTTGTATGGAATAAATCTTTACTCCCATATATATTGGAGACAAAAAATCTGCATGAAGCTCTCTATCACCTATTCTTGTGAAATTCATGGCTCCTGGGTTAGGGGTTCAGACCCTATCATAAAAATTCTAATTGTACAAATTTTTAATGCTCCTTAAAATTTTTAGGGAACAAGTAGGCGCTGTTGTGTCCACTCTGTCCTCCGTCTGGTCTGATATCTCATAAACCTTTCATCAGAAATTGATTACAATTTAATATATAATTTATTTCCTTGAGACAGGACTTGTGAACCAGTTTTTTGAGTCATTTTTGAAAGGTCAAGGTCACTCGGATATCATAATGTTCCTTTTCAACAGTCTTTTTACATACAGTTCCATATCTTAAAATTTCATCACCGAAATAATCTAATGATCCACAAATATTCCTTGGGTAGGGTGTTTTGGACCTAAGGTAATTCATTCAAAAATATACCTCTATATTTAAGAAAAAGTGCTTTTATATACAGTTTTTGATCAAGTATTGATCATATATCCCACTAATGATTAATAGGCAAATGGGTTTTAGGCAAAGTTACTCAAGATCAATTTAAAAAAAAAATCAAGGTCACACTGAATATATACATGTACCTCGTATATGAAAATAAACCTTCTTAACAGTTATTGAACATTGTTCTAGTCTCTCAAGGGTAATTTCTGAAACGGTCAAGGTCATTTAGAAGACCCTCATCCCTGTTTTTTTTTGTTTTTGTTTTTGTTTTTGTTTGGAGTGGACACAAATTTGGCGGATTTGGTATAGATTAATTTTGGTGGATAAAATTTGGCGAAGTCATATTCCAATTTTAAAATTTTTTCTACTGTATAAGCAATCAATGTTTTAAAATGTACACCTATATTGAAGCATCAACACTTAATCGCATCATCTATTGGAGACAGCTTTAATAAAAACCACCTTTTTCACACTGGATTAACTAGATGTTGCAATGAACGTTACAGGTCATCCTATTATATGCCATTATTATTACTTCCATGCAATGATCAGCATATATCAGCATTTTATTCACAATTGTACATAAATGAATTTAAATATCACAATTACAACGGCTTATTAACTTTCAACACTTTTTTGTGAAGATACAGTAATGATATGAGAGTTCTTAATGATAATAAAAACTTTTCGTTACGAGAAGTACCTACCTCAGAGAGATTGAACCACAT
>CAJDSM010046354.1:59-12353 GCA_903981925.1 Ostrea lurida | reverse complement strand
TAATATCATCTAAAGATTATTCTTGCATTGACATTTGATCCTGCGTCACTGAGGTCATTGATACAACATGTTTGCAAAATGTTCAGTGTACTTACCTAAGTGATAGGTAGACATTTCACAGAGACAAGCAATTGTCTTTATGGAATGTAAAGCAAGATATAAAGATACAATAAACTTAATTAAAATAGAAGAGGAATTAAAAAAAAAAAAAAAAAAAAAAAAAAAAAAGAAAAAACCCCTTGGCGGCAATGGTAAAGAGTGTTGTAATGGAACTTCTCGTCATTTCTTCTGACCATAAAGATCTCATATCCCTGAGCAATAGACTAATGAATACAAAAAAGGCGAAGTTAACATCGTGTAAAAAGTAATCATAATCCAAAAACATAAACAAAATAGCGAGTATAAGGCCAACACGAACCTCCGACAAAAAGCGAAGTGGATCCAGGTGCCATGGAGGAGGTAAGAAGTAAGCACATACCAGTTGTGCACACACAGCTAAAACGTGCTCTACAGAAATAGTTACCTGAACTGGTTTTCAACTAACTGAAACTGTGTTTAACAAAAAACCATTGAGTGGGCTTGACTGTTGCGATTTGCTACGATGTTGGAGAAGTAAAAATAAACTAGCAGATGCAGATCAATGTTTACCGTCAATTAAACCTTTTTTGGCGCTCAATTTCATTAAAGGAGAGAAAACATAAGAATTACTCCACGTAGATCAAGAAAAGTGGCAAGTCACATGTGATTTTAGTACGCTTTTTTTGCAAATATATGTGGTAGACCGGTGCATTATTTGTTAAACCCCACCTTACTTGATTCCAGGACAGCTCGAGGAATATTTTTATAGGTAATTGGCATAGATGTGTTACTTAGGATGCAGATGGCATAAATCAGGCACCTATGTGATCTGTAAGATATGTTCTTATATTTGGTTTTTCGAACCCAAGCTGATCCCGCACGTTTCTGTTATATACTCGTCATTTACATAAATAAATGACATTTGTCCAATTCACATGCTGTCCTTTTTCACTGCCTTTATTCAAGGAATAACAAAGGCTACCTGCACGTCCATATTAACTATGGGAATAAAGTGAAACTCATTGTAGGATTTTTCTACAACAATAAACAGTAGCATGGGCATCTGAATCATTCCTTTTCCGTTTCTTCTTGCACAGCTCGGTCGCATTGGTAGTAAAGTGTATCAATCAACTTAAAATCTGCCTACATTAGGAAAATAATCAATACTTATAAATGTTGCAATATTGGAACAATATTCTCAGTTTGAAATTTATCTATCCAATTTGAACAAAAACAATTTATGATACACGCGAAGGCAATACAAGTTTGCATTTGAAAACGCTAGGGTCACAAAATTGATCTAGATTTTACACCATTTTTAGAAAAACACCATTTTTTTTCTCATGGTCGTATTGCTTATTTTTTGGTTTTAGTATGACTGTATCATTTAATATCTTTATAGAAACAACAAAAAGAATCGAGAAAGGGAAAATTATGACAGAAAGAAAATCGAAATCAAGAAATGTTGCGAATGATTGGCAATCGGTGGATTAGGCAGTAAACTTAATTTCAATGGTGAGCTATTTGGTCAGTTAGTGCTAGTGCAAAACGATATATAATTTATAAAGTGGATACTTTTACGGTTACTTCTCTAACATACATCTCTGCATAAAAAACGATGATCTCATTACCATTAAAGACTAAATGGGGAAATTTCAGCACATTTTGGACAGACAAAAAGAAGCTAATGCTTATATAATTCCATTCTGTCTAACAATTAAACCTTATTTCAGAGTGATAGGGCACCAGAATAGTCTGCGATTCTAAGTGTTCAAATCGTCACAGCACAAACAAAAATAAAAATTAGAGATATGGAGACAAGAACACGGGTTGTTGTTAAGTTTTAACTATCAGCTAAAGCTGGTTATTGAGAAAAGTAAAGATAACTAACAGAAAATAATAGAAAACGGCAAACCTAGACTACTCAAATTATGACAAAACGGACGATCTCAGCTTACGGCAGCGTTCGAACCTTCCGAGCTTACTTTATGTAGCAATATTCCGATAGATATCACCTGCATATTGGTGTGTATGTCTCAAATCTTATCGATACGCAAAGTTTTCTGCGTGATGTCGAGTTTTTTTAATCAAGGCAAGCTACTAAGACAAAGTTTTGTCCAAGGGCGTTCACAATCACGATTTAAAGGGCAGCATCTTCGTAAATTCTATGGTCGTTATAACAAGTTAGTTTACCAATATGACCTATCATGAGTCAGAATGCGTCTGAATGTGTTATCATACTAGGCCATAGTCAAGCCGTTGTTCACACACTGATTTGACTACGGACTGTTCCGTTTACCTGATCAAGACTATGGGCTCACGGCGGGTGTGACCGGTCAACAGGGGATGCTTACTCCTCCTAGGTACCTGATCCCACCTCTGGTGTGTCCAGGGGTCCGTGATTGCCCAACTCTTGTTTTTGTATTCTATTTAGGACTTACGAAATTGATCACTGTTCGTTATCTTTGCCTTTACATAGAAAGGCAACAAGGACAAACAAGGACATCCTACTGGTGAGATCATGTGAGTAAGCACCCCTTGGGACCTATCACAAAATAATTCAATTACTCTATCTTTATTTTCGCCCTTTTGTAGCACTTTCCCCTTTTTATTTGTAGGAAACGTACTTCTTCATTCAACCGACTTGAATCTTTTTTATTATCAAGGGTGATTGTATCAAATTTGATGAAACTGGCCTAGTCGTTCTGGAAAAAATATAAATCTGAGACGGATCTATCACAAAAAATTCACTTGAAATTTCAAATGAGGTGTAATATGTCATATGTTGACTGATTTATTTCATACGCTTTGTTTCAACGAGTAATCAGTTTACTTTATTTCAATTAAGAGCTCACGGTGGATTTGACTGGTCTTATGGCAATGATATTATATAACGAAAAAAATGAAATGATATCCCTGCGACACAACTTATAGACCCGTTGGCTGTAGAGTACAAATGTATTGTGTTGCAATATAAATAGTACGAAGTGCACTGAGGAACATTTTCTAATTTTCTTTGATTTCATTGTATATAAAATATTCAAGAGGATTAGAAACAAGTTTGTACACCTTACGTCTCGCGAGTTCTCCTTGACATAGACTTCAGAGTATTTGTACGTAGAATCAGAGTCTAGCTTAACAGAGTAATTTTTGAATGTCTGATTTTTTTTCAGGATGTCTTAACTCTGTGCGGCTTTTATGGCCACTTGCAGTCAGGATGCCTGTTTGTTGTGTCATGTCGGCAAGAAACGAGAAATAAAAGACAGAGCGGAGTTTTTCATGTCTTCTTCATATTTGGATATCTTATTGAACATAGACAATAACGGCAAACTCATCTTTATGACAAACTGGACGATTTCAGCTTCTCCACCGTCAATTTCCTATAATTATGTAGCATACGTCCATCATCATCTACATATGGTTTTTATATGTCTCTCAACTTATTCGATACGCAAGAGCTTTTCCTGTGTATGGTCAGTTTTTGAATCGAGGCAGACTGCAGACTACTTGTCTGCCTCGTAGAGGAGTTTCAACCATCACGCTTAAAGGAAGCATTTCGCAAATTCTATGGTCGTTATAACGATTTAGTCTGCCAGTATGGCCTGTCATTGCGTCCAATGCTGTTTGGTGTATTTTATAACAATTGTTAAGCACTTTCATACATTGCCTTGACTAGGGATTGCTCCGTTTACCTGATCAAGACAATGGGCTAACGACGGATATGACCGGTAATGTTTACTCCTCTTAGGCACCTGATTCCACCTCTGGTGTGTCCAGGGGTCCGTGTTTGCCTAACTCGTGTTTTTATATTCTACTTGGGATTTACGAGAAGTACTGTTGTTCCTTATCTTTGCCTTACTATACAGACGTCACATTTGCGTAATCGATTCCAATCGACTTCTTTGACAATAGAATCATTCCAGAACATAGACTAATAGGTCCTCGTATTGTAAGGAACAGATTGCGAGAAATCAACATCTTTCCACAACATTTTTCTAGCTCTCTTATTCTCCAATGACTTTACCGTATTGTGCGGTTAGCTTGGTGTAGAAAGCATCGTTGTTTTGATAACACAGATTGGGCGGATGTTCTGTTTACAGACGAGTCGATATGTCATCTGAACCATAGTGATGGTCGTGTTCGGGCTTCACGTAGTGCGGAAGAATGTTACATGGATGTCTGTGCTATTCAGCACCGACAATTCCTTGGAAGGGAGTTATGGTCTGTGGTGGAATTACAAAGCACAGAGGATTCGTTTGGTCATAGTGTAGGTTACTTCACAGGCTTAAGTTACCATGACGAAATTGTGTATCATCACGTCATTCTATTCATTCACAACAAGCAGCGTAAAGTCATTGTGCAGCAGCAAACACCACAATATTCTTCCATACCTGCTTTTTATTTTGATACATTATTGAAGATAGACATTAGCGGCAAGCTAGCAATTCAATTTAAGGATAAACAGGACGATTTCATTTACTCCATCGTCAACTTCCCATATTCATGTAGCAACATTCCATCATCACCTGCATGCGGTGTGTGTCTCTTAACTTATTCGATACACAAGAGTTTGTTCTACGTATGATCCATTTTTTAATCGAGGCAGGCTACTTACAAACAAGTTGTAGCAGGGATTTCAACAGTTACGTTTAAAAGGAACATTTAACAAATGCTGTGGTCTTTATAACGATGTAGTTTACCAGTATGACCTACCATTGGCTTAATTTGCCGTCTGATGTGTTTCACAGCAATTGTTAAGCAGTTCTTTATAAACTGGTTTTGACTACAAAAGTCTTTGTAATGGGCTGACGGCAAGTGCGACCCATCGACAGGGAATGCTTACTCCTAGAACTTGTTTCCTCCTCTGGTATATCCATGTTTGTCCAATTCTTGTTTTGATTTGCAAATTTGATCATTTTCATTATCTTTGCCTTTTCACAAGCTTAAGTGCACACTGCATGCGTTGTTAATGACTGGCATAAATGTGCTACTATGGTCTGCAATGTCACCGGATATGTAAATTCTGCCTTGTAAGAATATAAAAATGGTCAGATAAAAGGAGCACAATTCGTGCTCATGGGGATCACTAACAATAAATATTTTCTTTTTTGATTTATGTTACGAAGATGCACATTCGAATTTGTTCAAAACACTGCTTAATTTATGATTGAGAAATGACCGTGTAGTGTCATTTTGGGAATAGTGTAACGTTTTTGGTCGTTTGCTGATTTGTGAAAAAAAAAAATTAATTTCTTTTTAAAATTCACATTTGAATTACACCAATTCTGACAGATGTCATTGGACAATACGTCTGAAGTTGCTCTTTCACAGCTGTCAATATTTCTGTGAGTAGGAGAAGATTTATTGAATCCATTAATGTATGTATTTTGTAAGGATTCTTGTGAAGTTTTGGAATCCGGTATAGGAACTCATATTCATCCGTTCCATTGACTGAGATATCAAATGTGCTTAAAACTGAACCAGGGTTTTGAAAATTTCGTCTTCTTAGCATTTTGAGTGCAAGTACGATTATGAGAAGTTCATTTTGGCACTACATTGAGTCATACATAGAAAGTATATGTTGATGCACGCTTTGTCATATTGAACCAATACATGTTCCTCATGCATGTAACCTATTTGATTCTTTATCACCTCTGAATATAGAAATTATAGATCTTATGCACTTTTTAAATATTCCTCTTTTACTTTTAATCAAATTGGACAAGGTATCACGTTTATCCTTTTCACATTTAGCCCATAATATTCGGCATGATTCATAGTGAGTTTTGCATAATGACCATTGCCTTTCCTCCCATTCCGTCAGTACGTGTGATGGTCTGTCATAAAAAAAAAGAAATAACATACATTGAAAATGTATTTCATTCATTAATAATCAAGAAGCCTACAATCATTCCACCCGATTAACTGTTGTTGATATTCACATCTGGAATTGATTATATACCGAAAATTCTCGAAATCCCATGGATGTAAAACTATAAAATAGATTTAACGTGCAACACTAAAAAAAACTCCTTCTTCTGATTTCTAAACATATCAAAGTACTTTAATGAGTAAATGGTTTAGCTATTAAAGTAGATATTGTTTAACTTTACAGCTGTTATACTGTACATAATTCATATAAGTGCATTGCATGATTAAATATGAAATCCCCAATGTTGCAATAAGGACATTTTCTGCAACATTTACTCGGATATAAGAATCTGTGCATGGCAATTAATACTAGGAGATAGGAATCTTATTGGATGGCAATAATAGACTTCGGATATATTGTGAGGCAATATTACTGAGTAGGATCTTTGATGCAATAATACTCGAGATTAGAAATCTTGGAAGTCAAAATTCTTGGAATTGTGGCAATACATATTCGGCAGATAGGAATCTGTGATTGGCAATTAATATTACCGGAGTTTAGGAATCTTGATGGCAAATAATATTCGGATGATACGGAATCTTGTGATGGCAATAATACTGTGATATAGGAATATCGTTGATGGCAATATATACTCGGGATATAGGAATCTTTGATGAGCATGAATATCTGACATATGTCGATGGAATAAATTCAGAGAATCTGTTGATGGATAACCGTATGAATCTATGCATAATATTCGAGAGATAGGAATCTTTGATTGGCAATAACCTATTTCGGGAATGGAATCTTTGATGCGCAATAATATCTGCGATAAATAATAGGATTAAATCCTTTGGCATTTGGCAATGGAAATAATCTCGATATAGAACTTAAAGCGATATCTTGGATGGAATCTTGAAGCAATAATACTCGGAGATAGGAATCTTTTGATTGCAATATCATATCGGGTACGGGAATCTTTGAAATGGCAATAATACCTCGGATATAGGAATCTTGTGATGGCAATAATATCCCTGGATTGGAATTATGATGGCAATAATACTAGGTATAGGAATCTTTGATTGGCAATAATACCTGGTCGGAGATAGGATTCTTTGATGCAATAATATTCGGAGATAGCAATCTTTGATGGCAATAATACTCGCGATAATAGAATCTTGATGGCAAATAAATACTCCGTGGACTATGTGATGGCAATAATTACTCGAGATATAGAATCTATTGAAGGCAATTAATACTACGGAGAATAGGTAATCTTTGATGTGCAAAATACTTCGGGATAGGATTTTATCAATATCGGACATAGACTTGATGCAAATACTCGATATGGAACTGTGGAATAATAATCCCGTACTTGAGGCAAAACTCGGATATAGGAACTTTGGTTGGCAATCGATGGATCTTTGTTGCAATACTATTCAGATTTCTGTAGGGAAACTAAGATAGGATCAGATCAAATCTCGTTAGAATTGATGCAATAATACTCGGAGATAGAATCTCTTTGATGCAATATACTCGGATATAGGATCTTGATGGCAATAATACTCGGATATAGGAATCTATGATGGCAATAATATTCGGAGATAGGAATCTTTGATGGCAATACTATTCGGAGATAGGAATCTTTGATGCAATAATACTCGGATATAGGAATCTTTGATGGCATAATTCTCGGATATAGGAATCTTGATGGCAATAATATCCCTGTGGACATTGTGATGGCAATAATACTCGGATATAGAATCTTTGAGGCAAAATTTGAGATAGGAATCTTTGATTGCATTACTATTCGGAGATAGGAATCTTTGATGCCAATAATACTAGGATATAGGAATCTTTATGGCAATAATACTCGGATATTGGAATCTGTGATGGCAATAATATTCGGAGATAGGAATCTTGATGGCAATAATACCTTCGTGGACATTTGTGATTGGCAATAATACTCGGAGATAGGAATCTGTGATGGTAATGATACTCGATATAGGAATCTGTTGGATGGCAATAATATCCCTGTGGACATTGTGATGGCAATAATACTCGGATATAGGAAATCTTTGATTGCAATAACTATTCGGAGATAGGAATCTTGTGATGGCAATAATTACTAGGAGATAGGAATCTATGAGGCAATAATACTCGATTATAGGAATTTGTGATGGCAATAATACTCGGAGATAGGAATCTTGATGGCAAAATATTCGAGATAGCAATCTTGATGGCAATAATACTCGGATATAGGAAATCTGTGATGGCAATAATATCCTGTGGACATTGTGATGGCAATATAATACTCGGAGATAGGAATCTTTGATGGCAATAATCCTCGGATATAGGAATCTTTGATGGCAATAATACTGGATATAGAATCTTTGATGGCAATAATATACGGAGATAGGAATCTTTGATGGCAATACTATTCGGAGATAGGAATCTTTAATAGGCAATACTATCGGAGATTAGGAATCTTTGATTGGCAATAATACTCGGATATAGGAATCTGTTGATGGCCATAATATCGGATATAGGATCTTGATGGCAATATATCCCTGTGGACATTGTGATGGCATAATTACTTCGGAAGATAGGAATCTTTGATGGCAAAATATTCGGAGATAGGAATCTTTGATGGCAATACTATTCGGAGATTAGGACTGTGATGTCCAATAAGTACTCGGAATAACTAGGAATCTTTGATGGCATAATAACGCGGATATAGGAATCTTTGATCGCAATAATATTCGGAGATAGGAATCTTGATGGCAAATACTATTCGGAAGTAGGAATCTTTAAATGGCAATAATACCGGAGATAGGAATCTTTGATGGCAATAATACTCGGATATAGGAATTCTGTTGATGGCATAATACTCGGATATAGGAATCTGTGATGGCAATAATATCCCTGTGGACATTGTTAACCACGGTCTACAGTAGCTTATTGCAAGTACTAAGTGAGGTGGGCACGTAGGGCGCGTCACTAGTAACTGGCTGTTAAATGAACTTACATAAACTGTTTACTGATCAAGACAAATGGGATCATGGCGGGTGTGACGGGTTCGACAGGGTATGCTTACTCTCCAGGCACTAGATCCCACCTCTGGCGTGTCCAGGGATCCGTCTTTGCCCAATTCTTATTTTGCATTCTATTTGGGGACTTACGGAGATTAATCGTTATGAGCCAATTGTCTTTGACCAAGTAACGTAGCAATCCGTGGTTATATCAACTTACATGTAACAATTAAATGCTGTAAATTATGGATGTCTCTTTAAACAATTCCAGATTACAGAATGGTTATTCTTTCTATTATGGTATTCTTTTGTCCGGTTCTTAAACGGAATATTACTAACAAAAGGAATAGATGGCCGTAAACATAAGCAACATTTCGTGTCATAAAAAAGGTCAGTCGTGTATTCAGCATATTTCAATTCAAGTATACACCCTGCATTTTATACAAATATAATTCCACTATCGCATCCAATGTTTTAATTACAAGCAAACTCTATCTGTGTCTAGATAAATATTATATCCTCCTAAGTGTTCTTGTTTCTTCGTCTTCTTTCATCTATAAACCAGCTGAAAAGTGGTATTATTGGTGATATTAATATAGTTGAAATGCGGACATTGAGATCACTATTTTACAAGGTTTTACATTTTGCTTTAGAACTTCATCTCCAGTTTGAATCAGTCGAAGACTATGCCAGAAAGTGGCAAAATATGAAAAAAAAGTTGACACCTTGTCAGAATGGATAAAAAGTGTGAGAAGAAATATTATAATCCCGTGTATAAGAAAATTGCAACAGAAGTGCATACCGTGTGAATTTTTTGTGTTCGAAGCATTACTATAGATAGGTTACATGAGGAAATATTGTTTGGTTCTAGTTTACAAAGTTTGTAACGTCTGGAAATGCGCCATTATGACGACTGTTACTTTAAAGGAATTACTGTATGGTCTGTTTTTTTTGCCCAACTTTTGTTTTTCTTGTTTTTACTTGTAGATTGATCACTGTTCGTTATCTTTGCCTTTACATTAACATTTGGTAATCATATTTTACACTGCAATTGCGTTTTCAAAAGATGAAATTCTTAAAAATCATGTTCACTTTTAAACAGATTTAATATCCCAGTCAATGGACGGAGAATATAAAGTACTGTACCTATACAGGAATTCAAAAAAAAACCCATTAAATACCAATTTTGGGTCCAGTATATGCTCCACCAAGCCTCCTGTCTTTACTCTTAAACAAAACTATTGACAGTTGTGAAGGAGCATTCTTCAGACGTATTGTGCAAACAACATATGTCAGAAGTGATGTAACAAATCAGCGTGTATATCTGCACTAGTACTCGGAATCAATATTCAAAAGCAGATGCTGGAGTCCTCACTTGACAAATATCCTTGTAAGTTTTTGTGTATCAGATCTTCAAACGCCTGTTGTATTCCCATGTTGCACAAATAGTGCTCGTTTGTTATGCTGATCTGTTTTTTATATTCTTATGATGCAGAATACATTCAGAATGATCTACTTAGAGAAGAAAAATATCTAGTCGGGTTCGCCTTTATTCGAACATTTTCTTCTTTGAATATATTGAAAGACTTGTTTTTAATAATAATATTAATTTTTTCATTATATGTCGATTCATTATAATTCCCAGCGAACCAGAAAATTTAAATAAAAAACAACAAAGTCTCCCATGTCTGCTTCGTACTTAGTATATGTAGTTGGACATTAGACATAACGGCAACCAAAACGACTCAGGCTTTATTGACAAAAAGGGCAATTTAAGTTTCTCCATTGTTAAATCTTCCCCTATTTATGTTATTCAACATATCTTCATCTTCTGCGTTATGGTTGTGAAAAGAGCTTTTTCTGCGCATGGATCAGATTTTTAATCGAGGCAACTGACAAATAAGTTGTTATGCGGGGTCTTAACAGTTACGTTTAAGACAACATTTAACAAAATTATTGTCGATACATTTATTACCATATATTTTCCCCATACAATCTGCCAATGGGTGAATCTGTCTGATTTTTTTTTTTCATAGCATTTGCTAAGCCACTTTCACACACTGATTTTGACTACGTATCGCTCTGTTTACTTATCAGGAAAAATGGGCTCACGGCGGGTCGAAAGGAACGTAAATTTCTCCTAGGCAACTGATCCCACCTCTGGTATTGGCATGGGTCCGTGTTTGCCCAACTCTTGTTTTGTTATTGTATTTTGAAACTTAGAAATTGATCACTGTCGTTTATCTTTGCATTAATGAATCACTGTTCGTTATCTTTCTGCATTTTCTTTTGCTAACACAATTGAAATCCATAAAGACTCATTTGTAATAACTGAATTAAACATTCACTAAGCGCTCTTGTCAATGAAAATACTGTTAAAACAAAAAACATTTAGTGCACTGTATATTTTAGCGACTTTTGGGCGCTGACGTTACGATTGCGCAAATTCAGGTTGTGTACTAAAAGGTTTTAATTGTCGTTAAATGTTGACCAGGTGGGATGTTGCGCTTAAAATAAGTTTGCGCCAAAAGGTTTTCAATTCCTTGATTGCAGTAAATATTTCTTTTTTTGATTAGGTCGAAGAAGCACATTTCTAGTGTCCAAAACGACTAGTCTTTAAATTTTATGTTGAGAAATGGACCGTGTAGTGTTTTGGAAAGTTCGTACGTTTTGGTTGCTGATTGTGAAAAAAAAATTAATTTCTTTTTTAAAAATTTCACATTTTGAAAATTACACCAATTCTGACAGATGTACATTGACAATACGTCTTGAGTTTGCTCTTCCACAGCTGTTTCAAATATTTCTGTGAGTATAGAAAGATTTGTATGAATCCATTAAAATGTATTGTATTTTGTTCAAGGATTCTTGTTGAAGTTTGGGAATCCGGTATAGAACTCATTATTTTCATCCGTATCCATTGACTGAGATATCAAATGTGCTTAAAACTGAACCAGGTTTTTGAAAAATTTTCGTCTTCTTAGCATTTTTGAAGTGAGTACGATCATGAGAGTTCATTTTGGCACTACATTGATACTTTTTATAAAGTTTTTACTTTCATGTTACGGATTTTTCCAACATTTCGTGGAGCATCACTGAACGAGACATAATTTGTCGAAAAATGGCGCATCTGGTGCATAAAAATTGTTACCGTATATGATTTTTTATTAAAATTACAGTTGAGTCATACATAGAAAGTATAGCTTGATGCACGCTTTGTCATATTGCAACCAATACATGTTCCTCATGCATGTAACCTATTTATTCTTTATCACCTCTGAATATAGGAAATTATATGATCTTTATGATCTCTCT